>JAUCBJ010000073.1:0-86281 GCA_032718475.1 Nemertoderma westbladi | reverse complement strand
CATTGCTTCGGATGTGCATATTATCGAAAGATAATAAGCGCCATAAGTACCAAAACTTGATTTTAGTACATTTAGTGAGAAAATTTTATGAATATTACAATATAATAAAAAAATTTATTAATTTTTTTTATTCTATATTTTTTTATAATAAATTTATGAATATATTTATAATATAATATTTTTATGATATTGTAATAACTGCAATTGAGTTTCATTGTAAGGTTACCCGATAAAGCTATAATGTTCGATATTGTACTGTATGTGAACCTGTGCATCCTGTCTAGGGTGGAGTGGAAATTAAAATGCTGGAATTCCAAAATGTATGTGACCTCTAAAAAGTTGCCAATTATTCACGAAAACTATATGTTGATATTATTTAACGCATTCGGGAATTTTAAGACGCACTTCAAAGGTTTCATAATTCAGACAAAAATCAAGTTTTTGTACTTCCTGCAGTTTTATGTTTTATTCGAAGCGCAATTTAGTGGGGTAGACATTTTCAAAACAAGTTGAGTGATTATTTCTCTAGATATTTCATAAAACGTTTACGCTTGTCTAACTCAATGTAAATTACCCAACTTTAACTTATTAACTCAAATTAAAATTATTGCAACTGCCTAGGCCTATACATTTTGTGAAATATCTCAAGAACTATTAATTCTACTATTGAATTACAAATTTCAATTTTTTGTAAAAAAAAAAAAAAGGAATATGATACTGTATGTAAATCTAGAATTAAAAAGAGCTATATTACGCTATCAATATACTCGATGTCCATTGGTGACAATTTGGAATAAAATCATATTGTGTACCTGTATTATATTATTATACTTATATTTGTTTCACTATCTGGGAACTGAAAGTAATTTGAATGAATAATATCGAACGCATTCAATAGGAATTGTAGCTACGATATGTTAGAGATGGCTGCGGAAGATAACCTGGATCATATGTTCGACGAGCATGATCTAGAAGAGGCGTTACATCTACTCGATACTGACTTCGATAAACATCTACTAATCGACGACCTCAAAGAGGTATTACAGTGGTACGGAGAGCCGTTTAGTAAAGAGGTGAGGAGAGCAGATAGTTAGAGTTTTACGTTATGTAAGAGATTATTTGGCTCAGCACACTAATGTTACTCTGTATACTCACAACATTAAATTTTATATTAATTGACGATATTTTGATATTGCAGGAAATGAAGGAATTTATTACCGCGGCAACAAGAGAATTACTTGAAAAGGGAGAGTCAATACCAAATAGTCTTCTAATGTCTTTACTAACTAGAACTCATTGAAAACGGCACATTAATAGATACAAACAATATTGGTGGTGCTATTTAATTCAACTAACTACTTGAAAATGTCGATTTAATACCAAATAGGCTTGGCACAACTCCTAGAAAGTGTCTTTAATTAGAATTAGAACTCTCGATATTTATTTTGTAAATGAAAGATGAAAGAATTATTATTAATTTCAAATAATAAATTATTCTTCTTAAAGCCTAACGACCTGATTCAATAAATCATTAACATGTATCTCTCAGCCATAATCTGTTAATCGTCCTATGAAGCTCCTATAAATATATAAAGAACATGGGAATTCCTTTAAGAAATTACAGTGAAAGCTGCGATCATCAGCTCTTCCGAAAGACACAGAAACAAAACTAAGTAATATACTGTAGAAATAGCCTCCAAACAAATCTAAAATCTACTAACTTTTACGCACAATTTTCGTACTAAATGTTATGCCAATGTAAATACTAAGAAGTAATTAACTATAATAGTAAATGTAAATATAAAAACTACGGGGAATATTTTAAGCATCTCTAAGAGATTATCATTAGTCAGGTTCACTGTATCTGATATGGTGAGATTTCTGTAACTCGTGGATTTAATGATGACTTGGGTCTGTATTTCCTTTCCCGTTAGAATATATAGAATCTATAGTTGATTGAAACCGAGAGAACATCTGGAAAATAAAATAAATAATATTACAAAAATCGCAACGAATGACGACGAATTCGATTTCTAGAACGCAATAATAAACTGCAACAGATTCCTGTTCATTCTGTAATAAACTGCAACAGATTCCTGTTCATTCTGTAATAAACTGCAACAGATTCCTGTTCATTCTATATAATAAACTGCAACAGATTCCTGTTCATTCTGTAATAAACTGCAACAGATTCCTGTTCATTCTATATAATAAACTGCAACAGATTCCTGTTCATTCTGTAATAAACTGCAACAGATTCCTGTTCATTCTGTAATAAACTGCAACAGATTCCTGTTCATTCTATATAATAAACTGCAACAGATTCCTATCATTCTGTAATAAACTGCAACAGATTCCTGTTCATTCTATATAATAAACTGCAACAGATTCCTGTTCATTCTATATAATAAACTGCAACAGATTCCTGTTCATTCTGTAATAAACTGCAACAGATTCCTGTTCATTCTGTAATAAACTGCAACAGATTCCTTTTCATTCTATATAATAAACTGCAACAGATTCCTGTTCATTCTATATAATAAACTGCAACAGATTCCTGTTCATTCTATATAATAAACTGCAACAGATTCCTGTTCATTCTGTAATAAACTGCAACAGATTCCTGTTCATTCTATATAATAAACTGCAACAGATTCCTGTTCATTCTATATAATAAACTGCAACAGATTCCTGTTCATTCTATATAATAAACTGCAACTGATTCCTGTTCATTCTGTAATAAACTGCAACAGATTCCTGTTCATTCTATATAATAAACTGCAACAGATTCCTGTTCATTCTATATAATAAACTGCAACAGATTCCTGTTCATTCTATATAATAAACTGCAACAGATTCCTGTTCATTCTATATAATAAACTGCAACAGATTCCTGTTCATACATAGTACGTATTACATCAGTTGGCAGGTAGGTATATTTCAGTATCGTTATATGTTAATATTTGTGTTGCTTGCAAACATCAGCCACTAATGAAAGCAGGCGCTGCATCTTGGGAATGTAATGGATTATAAGAATTCAATGGAACCCGATACTTTACGTAATCGCGGTCAATTCATAGGAAAGATAAATGCATTACGACAAGAATTTTATTTCGCGGATCCGTATCAATTGTGTAACATACAACGAATTTATGCCACATGTTTTTATGGTAGTAGTCTTTGGGACCTTTTTTCTCCACAATGTACACGTATTTATAGTGCTTGGAATATCAATGTTAGGATTATTTTTGGCTTACCCCGTACAACACATAGATATATCGTAGAAAATATTGTGCAGTTCAATCACCCATGTATAATGATTCAATCTAGGTTTGTTTCGTTTGCTCAAAGTTTATTGACCTCTTTAAAACCATCTATTCGTTTCTTGGCAGAATTATTTTTATTGATTGTAGATCTCGTGGTGGGTGTAATTTTAGGAAAATTGGCAATTTATGTAATGAACACAATTTAAGATTATTAAAACATAATCAAGTTAAGATATTGAAGTATGTACCATGCAGTGACGGTGCTAACAATTATAAAGTGCGCATTTGTAGGGAACTTTTGGATTGCCGGCTGAGCACTTTAGAAGTGCCGGGGTTTTCTGCAGAAGAATTAGATTATATGTTATCGTATATGTGTACAAGCTGATTATTTCTACTTAGTTACCATAGTCTATATTTATATTTATATTATATATTATATTATATATTCAGTATATTTGTGCTTGCTGTACTCTAGTTAATTGACTTGTGCAGAAATGAAATTGAATTTTTGGGTTCAGTCGACAGGAAATTGAGCAGATATTAAACTTTTTGTTTAACGAATAATTCAATTTGATATGTAAAAATGTATTTAATATGTTTAATGTTAAACATAAAATTTAATGTGATTTATACTTTATAGTGCTGTTTTAGAATTTGTAAATTTTGGTTCGTAAATCTGATTACTTTTGTGATTTTTCCTCTTTTTCTTTAATTTAAATTGTGCTGTGATTGATTGCAGGTAATATAAATCATTATTGTCGTTTATTTTTGGTCCAAAATAGATATACATTTACTTATTTATTACATAATAACTATATAAAATCTTACATTATATTATTGTGCTATTTATGTCTGTCTAACTGTACGTGCATAATTATTTCTTATTCACTGTACGATAATAACAATAATAATAATAATGTAACTTACTTGGTTAAACCAGCCAACATCAGCCACTAATGTAACTTACTTGGTTTAAACAGCCAACATCAGCCACTAATGTAACTTACTTGGTTTAACCAGCCAACATCAGCCACTAATGTAACTTACTTGGTTTAACGAGCCAACATCAGCCACTAATGTAACTTACTTGGTTTAACCAGCCAACATCAGCCACTAATGTAACTTACTTGGTTTAACGAGCCAACATCAGCCACTAATGTAACTTACTTGGTTTAACCAGCCAACATCAGCCACTAATGTAACTTACTTGGTTTAACCAGCCAACATCAGCCACTAATGTAACTTACTTGGTTCAAACAGCCAACATCAGCCACTAATGTAACTTACTTGGTTTAACGAGCCAACATCAGCCACTAATGTAACTTACTTAGTTTAAACAGCCACCATCAGCCACTAATGTAACTTAATTGGTTTAACCAGCCAACATCAGCCACTAATGTAACTTACTTGGTTTAACGAGCCAACATCAGCCACTAATGTAACTTACTTGGTTTAACCAGCCAACATCAGCCACTAATTTAACTTACTTGGTTCAAACAGCCAACATCAGCCACTAATGTAACTTACTTGGTTTAACGAGCCAACATCAGCCACTAATGTAACTTACTTGGTTTAACGAGCCAACATCAGCCACTAATGTAACTTACTTAGTTTAAACAGCCACCATCAGCCACTAATGTAACTTACTTGGTTTAAACAGCCAACATCAGCCACTAATGTAACTTACTTGGTTAAACCAGCCAACATCAGCCACTAATGTAACTTACTTGGTTTAACGAGCCAACATCAGCCACTAATGTAATTTACTTGGTTTAACCAGCCAACATCAGCCACTAATGTAACTTACTTGGTTTAACGAGCCAACATCAGCCACTAATGTAACTTACTTGGTTTAACCAGCCAACATCAGCCACTAATGTAACTTACTTGGTTCAAACAGCCAACATCAGCCACTAATGTAACTTACTTAGTTTAACGAGCCAACATCAGCCACTAATGTAACTTACTTGGTTTAACGAGCCAACATCAGCCACTAATGTAACTTACTTAGTTTAAACAGCCAACATCAGCCACTAATGTAACTTACTTGGTTTAAACAGCCAACATCAGCCACTAATGTAACTTACTTGGTTTAACCAGCCAACATCAGCCACTAATGTAACTTACTTGGTTTAACCAGCCAACATCAGCCACTAATGTAACTTACTTGGTTTAACCAGCCAACATCAGCCACTAATGTAACTTACTTGGTTTAAACAGCCAACATCAGCCACTAATGTAACTTACTTGGTTTATACAGCCAACATCAGCCACTAATGTAACTTACTTGGTTTAACGAGCCAACATCATCCACTAATGTAACTTACTTGGTTTAACCAGCCAACATCAGCCACTAATGTAACTTACTTGGTTTAACGAGCCAACATCAGCCACTAATGTAACTTACTTGGTTTAACCAGCCAACATCAGCCACTAATGTAACTTACTTGGTTCAAACAGCCAACATCAGCCACTAATGTAACTTACTTGGTTTAACGAGCCAACATCAGCCACTAATGTAACTTACTTGGTTTAACGAGCCAACATCAGCCACTAATGTAACTTACTTGGTTTAACCAGCCAACATCAGCCACTAATGTAACTTACTTGGTTTAACCAGCCAACATCAGCCACTAATGTAACTTAC
This sequence comes from Nemertoderma westbladi, assembly GCA_032718475.1. Classification (NCBI taxonomy): domain Eukaryota; kingdom Metazoa; phylum Xenacoelomorpha; order Nemertodermatida; family Nemertodermatidae; genus Nemertoderma; species Nemertoderma westbladi. Next base: position 80,368 of record JAUCBJ010000073.1, on the reverse strand, counting down.
TTGGTTTAACCAGCAAACATCAGCCACTAATGTAACTTACTTGGTTTAAACAGCCAACATCAGCCACTAATGTAACTTACTTGGTTTAACGAGCCAACATCAGCCACTAATGTAACTTACTTGGTTTAACGAGCCAACATCAGCCACTAATGTAACTTACTTGGTTTAACCAGCCAACATCAGCCACTAATGTAACTTACTTGGTTTAACGAGCCAACATCAGCCACTAATGTAACTTACTTGGTTTAAACAGCCAACATCAGCCACTAATGTAACTTACTTAGCTTAAACAGCCAACATCAGCCACTAATGTAACTTACTTAGTTTAAACAGCCAACATCAGCCACTAATGTAACTTACTTGGTTTAATGAGCCAACATCAGCCACTAATGTAACTTACTTGGTTTAACGAGCCAACATCAGCCACTAATGTAACTTACTTGGTTTAACGAGCCAACATCAGCCACGAATGTAACTTACTTGGTTTAACCAGCCAACATCAGCCACTAATGTAACTTACTTGGTTTAAACAGCCAACATCAGCCACTAATGTAACTTACTTGGTTTAACCAGCCAACATCAGCCACTAATGTAACTTACTTGGTTTAACGAGCCAACATCAGCCACTAATGTAACTTACTTAGTTTAAACAGCCAACATCAGCCACTAATGTAACTTACTTAGTTTAAACAGCCAACATCAGCCAATAATGTAACTTACTTAGTTTAAACAGCCAACATCAGCCACTAATGTAACTTACTTGGTTTAAACAGCCAACATCAGCCACTAATGTAACTTACTTGGTTTAAACAGCCAACATCAGCCACTAATGTAACTTACTTGGTTTAACGAGCCAACATCAGCCACTTATGTAACTTACTTGGTTTAACCAGCCAACATCAGCCACTAATGTAACTTACTTGGTTTAAACAGCCAACATCAGCCACTGATGTAACTTACTTGGTTTAACCAGCCAACATCAGCCACTAATGTAACTTACTTGGTTTAACGAGCCAACATCAGCCACTAATGTAACTTACTTAGTTTAAACAGCCATCATCAGCCACTAATGTAACTTACTTAGTTTAAACAGCCAACATCAGCCACTAATGTAACTTACTTAGTTTAAACAGCCAACATCTGCCACTAATGTAACTTACTTGGTTTAAACAGCCAACATCAGCCACTAATGTAACTTACTTGGTTTAACCAGCCAACATCAGCCACTAATGTAACTTACTTGGTTTAAACAGCCAACATCAGCCACTAATGTAACTTACTTGGTTTAACGAGCCAACATCAGCCACTAATGTAACTTACTTGGTTTAACCAGCCACATCAGCCACTAATGTAACTTACTTGGTTTAAACCAGCCAACATCAGCCACTAATGTAATTTACTTGGTTTAACGAGCCAACATCAGCCACTAATGTAACTTACTTAGCTTAAACAGCCAACATCAGCCACTAATGTAACTTACTTAGTTTAAACAGCCAACATCAGCCACTAATGTAACTTACTTAGTTTAAACAGCCAACATCAGCCACTAATGTAACTTACTTGGTTTAACCAACCAACATCAGCCACTAATGTAAATTACTTGGTTTAACGAGCCAACATCAGCCACTAATGTAACTTACTTAGTTTAAACAGCCAACATCAGCCACTAATGTAACTTAATTAGTTTAAACAGCCAACATCAGCCACTAATGTAACTTACTTGGTTTAACCAGCCAACATCAGCCACTAATGTAAATTACTTGGTTTAACGAGCCAACATCAGCCACTAATGTAACTTACTTAGTTTAACCAGCCAACATCAGCTACTAATGTAACTTACTTGGTTTAACGAGCCAACATCAGCCACTAATGTAACTTACTTGGTTTAACCAGCCAACATCAGCCACTAATGTAACTTACTTGGTTTAACCAGCCAACATCAGCTACTAATGTAACTTACTTGGTTTAACGAGCCAACATCAGCCACTAATGTAACTTACTTGGTTTAACGAGCCAACATCAGCCACTAATGTAACTTACTTGGTTTAACCAGCCAACATCAGCCACTAATGTAACTTACTTAGTTTAAACAGCCAACATCAGCCACTAATGTAACTTACTTGGTTTAACCAGCCAACATCAGCTACTAATGTAACTTACTTGGTTTAACGAGCCAACATCAGCCACTAATGTAACTTACTTAGTTTAAACAGCCAACATCAGCCACTAATGTAACTTACTTGGTTTAAACAGCCAACATCAGCCACTAATGTAACTTACTTGGTTTAAACAGCCAACATCAGCCACTAATGTAACTTACTTGGTTTAAACAGCCAACATCAGCCACTAATGTAACTTACTTGGTTTAAACAGCCAACATCAGCCACTAATGTAACTTACTTGGTTTAACCAGCCAACATCAGCCACTAATGTAACTTACTTAGTTTAACCAGCCAACATCAGCCACTAATGTAACTTACTTGGTTTAACCAGCAAACATCAGCCACTAATGTAACTTACGTGGTTTAACGAGCCAACATCAGCCACTAATGTAACTTACTTGGTTTAACCAGCCAACATCAGCGACACATAGTTGAACTATTTGCACTCCTGATTGGCAGTTAACTCGCCTTACAGCTGAAACTCTTTCTAGACATTGGCTGTATAGATGGCGTTTATAATGGTGTAGAGAGTGGTAAAGGGAAACCCACTGCCAACACGAGTTACCTAAGAGTTAAAAATACTTTGTAACAAATAAATATAATAACTAGAAATACAGTTAATTATAGAGTTGGCATTGTTTATTAGTTCTCACTGATTCTAAAATTGTTTAGGTTTTTATCCAACAGGTCTATTTAAATTAATTGGGCGGTGAACTAAATAATTTTTATTGTTTAACTCTCATTTCCGTCATCAATTATTCCTCACAACGTAATATACAGGGTGCCGAAAATGGTGCGACGGAATTGTCCCTATATTAACATACATATTATATAGATCAGGTGGAAGGAAATAAACAATAAGTTATATTTACCTATCAGGAAGTCACTGTAGTAGGTTCGAACTGGAAGTTTATCTACCAGCGTTAGTCTATCATAAGGGTGTCCGGTAAGACTGACCGGAACTATATTGGAGTGATTGAAACTTTGGCAAACCTGCAGAAAAATAACACATTAGTTGAGAGTACTAAAAATATCAGACAATTGTAAAACTGAGAGTAATAAACGACCAATAGAAAACCTACCGAGCACCGGCCATATGGAGCTGGTTGGTGGGTTTTGGTTGCCACGGGTAACGCATGGATAGCCTCCTGCAACTCCGAATGAATCCACCTGTCTTTGAATAGCGATCGCTTTCTTTCTTCGATTAGATTATCGATGTAGTTCAAAGCCAATAGAAAATAATCGTCTGTATAAAACAGAATCATATTTAATTGAGGTTTGTATAGCCATACAATAAATAACGCTAGCATATCGTTACACGGCAAGTACAATATTAACAATAATAAATATTAACTTTATTATATATCTTAATATCACGGGACATGGAATTAGTAACGATGTTTGAGCGGATATTAACATAATAACTCACCTTTCTCTTCCATAACGTAGGCGATAAACTCTGATTCCAGTACGTTACTAACTAAAGCCTGTAAGTAAATTCCGAAGAAGTTGGAGATTTTGTCTTCTATTTTGAGCTTGGGTTCCAGCTTTCCAGATTTACTATTCTGTAATACAAACAGTCCCATTAACATCAAATAATAACACCAAGCAGTGGATTTTCAATTGTGGCGGGGGTGGGTGTGTGTCAAAAACAATTAGAGTAAACTTTTAAAGCATTCATGTTTGCATAATGTGTGTGACACAAAATTATTTCAAATCACACATAATTTTTCATTGTTTTTCATTTTATTTATGGTTTTTATTGTTTTTTTTTTACTTGTTTTTCATTTTTTCATTGTTTTCCGCGGATTACCATATCAATAATAGGGTTGGTGCGCGAAAAATTGCTGGGCTAGAAACAATTGAATAAGGGGTAAGCGTAAGAAAGTGCCCTGAATCGAGTGGCGGGGTATGTTTTTTGTAAAAACAAGTGGATACGGTCGAAATGGCGGGTTAAGTAAGCCCCGGAAGCCAATTTTGAAAATCGACTGTGATTGGCTGCTACATATTTGACGTCACTACGCAGTTCTCCGAAAATTTATTATATTGTTTTCTATGGATAGAGATTTTCGATCGATTTAAATACATATTAAATCTCAATCATTTCACATGTGGCTTATATTATATGAGTTTTTACAAAAAACAGACCCCGTCACTCGATTCTGGGCACCTTGTTACCCCTTATTCGATTGTTTCTAGCGATTCGAGTTTCTATACAATTTTTTCGCGCACCATCCCAATTTATCCAACATCGTATTTTGCAGATCTACTGTTAATATATATGTAGCAATAATTTTTCAAATGAATGGTTATCGTGGAATGCCGGAAACGCAAGTGAAGCGAATAGGAATTTAAATATTAAAACATCAGAACTCTCCGTAGCCTCTATAGTACTTTATAAGGTTACAGTGCAGCAACGCAATTAAATAATATATTACAGCGACGAGAATTAGAGTACCACAAGCACCACAACTAAATGTCTAGGCCTACGTACCGTGAGCTGGTCGTTGCTGTCTGATTGTTACCCGGCCTACGTACCGTGAGCTGGTCGCTACTGTCTAATTGTTACCCGGCCTACGTACCGTGAGCTGGTCGCTACTGTCTAATTGTTACCCGGCCTACGTACCGTGAGCTGGTCGCTACTGTCTAATTGTTACCCGGCCTACGTACCGTGAGCTGGTCGCTACTGTCTAATTGTTACCCGGCCTACGTACCATGAGCTGGTCGCTACTGTCTAATTATTTCCCGGCCTACGTACCGTGAGCTGGTTGTTACTGTCTGATTGTTTCCCAGCCTATGTACCGTGAGCTGGTCGTTGCTGTCTGATTGTTACCCGGCCTACGTACCGTGAGCTGGTCGCTACTGTCTAATTGTTACCCGGCCTACGTACCGTGAGCTGGTCGCTACTGTCTAATTGTTACCCGGCCTACGTACCGTGAGCTGGTCGCTAGTGTCTAATTGTTACCCGGCCTACGTACCATGAGCTGGTCGCTACTGTCTAATTATTTCCCGGCCTACGTACCGTGAGCTGGTTGTTACTGTCTGATTGTTTCCCGGCCTATGTACCGTGAGCTGGTCGTTTCTGTCTGATTGTTTCCCGGCCTACAACTGTCTGATTGTTTCCCGGCCTACCACCGTGAGCTGGTCGCTACTCTCTGATTGTTTCCTGGCCTACTACCATGAGCTGGTCCCTACATTTTAATTGTTTCCCGGCCTACGTACTGTGGAGCTGGTCGATACTGTCTGATTGTTTCCCGGCCTACGTACTGTGAGCTGGTCGCTACTATCTGATTGTATCCCGGCCTACGTACCGTGTGCTGGTCGCTACTGTCTGATTGTTTCCCGGCCTACCGTGAGCTGGTCGTTACTGTCTGATTGTTTCCCGGCCTACAACTGTCTGATTGTTTCCCGGCCTACGTAACATGAGCTGGTCGTTACTAACTGATTGTTTCAGGACCTACAACTGTCAGATTGTTTCCCGGCCTACGTACCGTGAGCTGGTCGTTACTGTCTGATTTTTACCCGGCCTACATACAGTGAGCTGGTCGCTACTGTCTGATTGTTTCCCGGCCTACGTACCGTGAGCTGGTCGTTACTGTCTGATTGTTACCCGGCCTACGTACCGTGAGCTGTCGCTACTGTCTGATTGTTTCCCGGCCTACGTACCGTGAGCTGGTCGTTACTGTCTGATTGTTACCCGGCCTATGTACCGTGAGCTGGTCGCTACTGTCTCATTGTTTCCCGGCCTACGTACCGTGAGCTGGTCGTTACTGTCTGATTGTTACCCGGCCTACGTACCGTGAGCTGGTCGCTATTGTCTGATTGTTATCCGGCCTACGTACCGTGAGCTGGTCGCTACTGTCTGATTGTTTCCCGGCCTAAGTAAGTACCGTGAGCTGGTCGCTATTGTCTGATTGTTACCCGGCCTACGTACCGTGAGCTGGTCGCTATTGTCTGATTGTTACCCAGCCTATGTACCGTGAGCTGGTCGCTATTGTCTGATTGTTACCCGGCCTACGTACCATGAGCTGGTCGCTACTGTCTGATTGTTTCCCGGACTGCGTACCGTGATCTGGTCGCTACTGTCTGATCGCTTCCCGGCCTACGTACCATGATCTGGTCGCTACTGTCTGATTGCTTCCCGGCCTACGTACCGTGATCTGGTCACTACTGTCTGATTGTTTCCCAGCCTACGTACCATGAGCTGGTCCCTACTGTCTGATTGTTTCCCGGCCTACGTACCATGAGCTGGTCGTTACTGTCTGATTGTTTCCCGGTCTACGCACCGTGATCTGGTCACTACTGTCTGATTGTTTCCCGGCCTATGTACCGTGAGCTGGTCGCTACTGTCTGATTGTTACCCGGCCTACATACCGTGAGCTGGTCGCTACTGTCTGATTGTTACCAGGCCTACTTACCGTGAGCAGGTCGCTACTGTCTGATTGTTTCCCGGCCTACGTACCGTGAGCTGGTCATTACTCTCTGATTGTTTCCCGGTCTACGTACCGTGAGCTGGTCGCTACTGTCTGATTGTTTCCCGGCCTACGTACCATGAGCTGGTCGCTACTGTCTGATTGTTTCCCGGCCTACATACCGTGAGCTGGTCGCTACTGTCTGATTGTATCCCGGCCTACGTACCGTGAGCTGGTCGCTACTGTCTGATTGTTTCCCGGTCTTCCGTTTGTAACCGACCCTCCGATGGACGATGATAAGATTTCGATCATCTGGACTCGCGAGCTGACGTGTTCGAATTCCGTGGAATTTGGGCCGCTCTAACTGGGAGTAGCTGGAAAACTGAAATGAATAGTTTCTGTTGGTAGAGGATGATAAGGTTTCGGGTATATCTATGTGTTGCCTAACGTTATAATGGTCAAATGTGTAACAAACTGCCTAACTTTATTTAACTCACATGTCTCTATCTGTTACATAACTATACATATTACTGTTACATATACATCTGTCTCTATCTTTATTCAACTCACTTCTCTCTAATGTTGCCTAACTGTACTGACGCCACTCGCCTTTGTGTATTGCCTAAATTATTCAACTAACATGTCCCTATTTATTGCCTAACCTTTTGCAACTCACGTATCTCGTTTCTTTGTTTTGCCTAACAACTCACATGTGGGGCGAGCCACGAAGTTGGCGGAGCCTTAGCGAATTGACACTGTTAGGGGGTGGGTCAATTTATGCAAATAGTTGTCGTCGTCGTCGTCGTCGTCGTTGTCGTCGTCGTCGTTGTCGTCGTCGTCGTTGTCGTCGTCGTTACGATTTTGACATGCTAATAACTTTGTCGGATTTAAAGCTGCCAAGTTGAAAATTTGTAGGTATCAATATAAGCAAAAGTTGAGATTTTTGAGAGACTTTCAGACACCATCAGTGCAATGGTCTCCCGCTAGAGGGCCACATGTCTAAACATTAAATGGCCACCCATTTCTTTGCTTTTAATCCGTTTAAGCTGAAACTTGGGAAGTATGTACTAGACCATTAGCTGTAAATTTCAAAGGAGGCTAATCTGTCTGCAGTTCTCCAGTCTGCCGCTAGAGGGCGAAATGTCCCGAATGTGAAATTATTCTTCCATTTAGTTGTTTATGATCTGATTACGCTGAAACTTGTCATATATGTACTAGATGACATCCTGAGTCTTTGTGTGGATTGTAATCGGTCCGAAGTTTTCCAGTCTCCCGCTAGAGGGCCACATGTCTAAACATTAAATGGCCACCCATTTCTTTGCTTTTAATCCGTTTAAGCTGAAACTTGGGAAGTATGTACTAGACCATTAGCTGTAAATTTCAAAGGAGGCTAATCTGTCTGCAGTTCTCCAGTCTGCCGCTAGAGGGCGAAATGTCCCGAATGTGAAATTATTCTTCCATTTAGTTGTTTATGATCTGATTACGCTGAAACTTGTCATATATGTACTAGAAGACATCCTAAGTCTTTGTGTGGACAGTAATCGGTCCGGAGTTTTCGAGTCTGCCGCTAGAGGGCGAAATGTAGGAAAGTGATAACCTTTGCGAATTCCTTGATCTTAATCTATTTAAGCTGAATTTTGGAATATACAGTACCGGTATGTACTAGACCACATGCCTCGTCTTTGTGAGGAAGGTGATCGATCCGTAGTTCTTTAATATGCCGCTAGAGGGCTAAATGTATGAAAGTGAAAACCTTCCAACATTTCGTTATTTATGATCCGTCAATCGGAAACTTGGTAGATATGTAATAGACCATAGGCTGTGGCTTTGTAGGGAAACTAATCCTTCCTTCTTCAGTTACCCAGTCTCCCGCTAGAGGGTTAACGTTTTCCGGGAAAATCTTCTCCTATGTTTTTATAATCCTTTCGAGTTGATACTTAGCATTAACTCATTTCACGTGCTGCGCGAAGGCCCCACTTCGTGTCTCTATGTGTTGCCTAACTTTATGTAACTTATGCATCTCGTCACTATGTATAACCGAACTTTATGTAACTCATATATTTCGTATTGCCTAACTTTATTCAACTCATATCTCGTCTCTTTGTATTGCCTAACGTTATGTAACTTACGTATCCATCTCTTTGTATTGCTTATCTTTGTGTAACTCGTATCTCGTCTTGCCTAACTTGATGTAACTCACATATCTCGTCTCTATGTAGTGTCGTTTCCTCTTGTCGACGATGTATTTTTGTACGAGAGAACCTTTTGGGAGCCAAAGCGGCCCATCTAGACCGGCGTCATTCTCTACAACATAGTCGGTGTTGGGGTACAAACTGGGGTCGTCTTCATCGACATCATTGGGGTCGACAGAATCTGGACGGTCTTGTCTGTTAATAACGACAAAAATAAGTGTTACTAATAAATAATGTTCTGCGGTTGGCTTTTCCATACTTTATGTCACAGAAAACTACCAATATCGCATAAAAAAATAAGGTTAACTAGGAGCCAAACGTAATATCGGGGGTATGTGGTTGATGTATAGAATGGAAGAATCCGTGCGATATTCGGGTGTATGTGGTTGATGTATAGAATGGAAGAATCCGTGCGATATTCGGTGGTATGTGGTTGATGTATAGAATGGAAGAATCCGTGCGATATTCGGGTGTATGTGGTTGATGTATAGAATGGAAGAATCCGTGCGATATTCGGTGGTATGTGGTTGATGTATAGAATGGAAGAATCCGTGCGATATTCGGTGGTATGTGGTTGATGTATAGAATGGAAGAATCCGTGCGATATTCGGTGGTATGTGGTTGATGTATAGAATGGAAGAATCCGTGCGATATTCGGGGGTATGTGGTTGATGTATAGAATGGAAGAATCCGTGCGATATTCGGGGGTATGTGGTTGATGTATAGAATGGAAGAATCCGTGCGATATTCGGGGGTATGTGGTTGATGTATAGAATGGAAGAATACGTGCGATATTCGGGGGTATGTGGTTGATGTATAGAATGGAAGAATCCGTGCGATATTCGGGTGTATGTGGTTGATGTATAGAATGGAAGAATCCGTGCGATATTCGGGTGTATGTGGTTGATGTATAGAATGGAAGAATTCGTGCGATATTCGGGTGTATGTGGTTGATGTATAGAATGGAAGAATCCGTGCGATATTCGGGGGTATGTGGTTGATGTATAGAATGGAAGAATCCGTGCCATATTCGGGTGTATGTGGTTGATGTATAGAATGGAAGAATCCGTGCGATATTCGGGTGTATGTGGTTGATGTATAGAATGGAAGAATTCGTGCGATATTCGGGTGTATGTGGTTGATGTATAGAATGGAAGAATCCGTGCGATATTCGGGGGTATGTGGTTGATGTATAGAATGGAAGAATCCGTGCGATATTCGGGGTTATGTGGTTGATGTATAGAATGGAAGAATCCGTGCGATATTCGGGTGTATGTGGTTGATGTATAGAATGGAAGAATCCGTGCGATATTCGGTGGTATGTGGTTGATGTATAGAATGGAAGAATCCGTGCGATATTCGGGGGTATGTGGTTGATGTATAGAATGGAAGAATCCGTGCGATATTCGGGGGTATGTGGTTGATGTATAGAATGGAAGAATCCGTGCGATATTCGGGGGTATGTGGTTGATGTATAGAATGGAAGAATCCTTGCGATATTCGGGGGTATGTGGTTGATGTATAGAATGGAAGAATCCGTGCGATATTCGGGGGTATGTGGTTGATGGTTAGAATGGAAGAATTCGTGCGATATTCGGTGGTATGTGGTTGATGTATAGAATGGAAGAATCCGTGCGATATTCGGGTGTATGTGGTTGATGTATAGAATGGAAGAATCCGTGCGATATTCGGGGGTATGTGGTTGATGTATAGAATGGAAGAATCCGTGCGATATTCGGGGTTATGTGGTTGATGTATAGAATGGAAGAATCCGTGCGATATTCGGGGGTATGTGGTTGATGTATAGAATGGAAGAATCCGTGCGATATTCGGGTGTATGTGGTTGATGTATAGAATGGAAGAATCCGTGCGATATTCGGGGTTTGTGGTTAATGTATAGAATGGAAGAATCCGTGCGATATTCATTAATAATTGGCTAACCTTGTATAACCGGATAAAGTTCTACTGAACTCCTGTGAAGTAGAAGTGCCGGCATTAGTGAGGCTGTTATTGATGATGGGGTAGTTGAGCTGTATACCGGGGTTGAACAGCGGCATTGTGGGTGTGGGATAGGGGTAGGGGATATGTGGGAACGCACCCGAGGTAAATAGACCCGTTGGGTTACCCAGAGCGGGTAAAGTCATTGGGAAAGGATGGGATAGACGCGGACGTTTACTCTCTAGGGGAGGCGCTAAAAATAGAATATTATATAATACAGAGAAACCCAATAGTTATAGAGGTAAGGAGCTACCTTAGGGCTGCTGTACATTAACCACTGACGGATGGATTTTATCAGTATCCTAATACAAAAAAACAGTAATTTGTGGGTAGGTAGGTAGGTTGTTGAAAGATAATTGATTGGGGTCTAACTCCCTTGGTATTACAATAGAAAAAGTTCGAGTTTACCGATACGAGTTTAGTGCACGGTGATTTAGTCTGTTAGTAGCTTTTAATATATTCTGACAACGCTACAAATTTTTACCGGTAACTAAAGAAATATATTTTTATGTAATTTCATTTGCTGTTTTGGATTCGTTATCATTTAATTAATACCCTATCTAGTCCTAACTAATCGATAGGTAAACACGAACTTTTTTTATTGAAATACCCACCCAGGGAGTTAGACCCCAATCAACTATCTTTCAACAACCTACCCATAAATTATGTTAAATACCTCCCTTAAGACGGCCTGTCGGAAGATTACAAAAAAAAACAGTAGTCATGACGCCTACTGTAAACAAATTGAATCTCTCATATGTTTTAACATTCCGTCATTATCTAAAAAAATTAATTTAGATGAACTTATTGAGAAATTGAGGCTAAAAACATTTGTATTCTTGGAATATTTATTATTATTGTGAATTTATTTCGCGCATTAATCACGATAAAAGGATAAAACAAATGACACGTCTATCGGAGACAGAAGATAAATTAATCTCGTAATAAATACATGGATGTCTCTGTTTCGGTTTCAGTAGGTAATTCCTGGTAGCCCCAAAACTATAAGCCAATATAATATCACCAAATACTGTAGTTGTTAAACTTACCCAGATGCGGTGGCAAGCAGGGAGGAGTTGCTTTTACAGGGAACGGTCGTTTTATCGACCCTCTTTGTTCGGAGTTCGCGTCGCCTTTCTCCTCTACAGAACTACATTCGCTACGTTTGTGGGACAGAAGCATCGTTTCTCCGGAGGTTATCGTAACCGGTGAGTAAGGTTGAGGGACACCCGGGTCTCTAAAACGGTGTCCGGCGGACAATGGATTCCGGTGATCAGTGAATCCATAAGGACTGTAATTATTGGCGTTGAAGTTGATAGGAGATTCAACGACATCTTGGGGGGAGGAAGGGATCGGCATAGAGGGAAAGCAATTCCGCTGGTGGCCGGTAAATGGCGACCTATTGGCTTCCGAACAACACTGTTGTTTATTATCAGATGACGACTTTATGTTGGCACCCCGTGAAGTTCGTGCACAAGACAAGTCCAATGGAGATGGGACATTAGTATAATCCGCGGTACACATCAGTTTGGTTGGTTCCTGCTTAATTCGCGGCATTGTAAGACATCTAAAAAACACATGTTTTAATGATCATCCATATGTTGGTTTCGAAATAGCATTCATTATACTGTACTTTATCAATTTAGTCTTATTCTATAGGGATACATGTAGGTCTCTAGGTGTAGGGGTGGCGTTTGTCCCATTATGTAGGCCCATTCTCAAAGTAAAAGTAAAACGTGGAAATAAAATAATAAATATGTCAGTCAGTATAGTGCAATGTCAACTATTATACAAGAACAAATTGTATTTATGGCGATTAGAAAACTGTAAACTTGTAAAAGTGTTAAAGTTTATATACGATAATTTTGTAATAGTTTATACTTTATTAAAGTAATATTACTCTATTGGCAGGAAGAATGTAAAGCTTTGAATAATAGCAGAGGTGCAAAGAGAACGTGAAGATGTCATTAGTACCGGTAATAGAAGGAGAACCATTAAATCAATTTCCAGAGAAATCTAGCAAGAAACGTTCTAACTGGAGACATAATGTAATGCTAATGTTACTGTTATTCTATCAACTGATACCCGGGTGGGGGAACAATCTCTTGGAGTCTTTCTTCCCAATAGTTGTGGAACATCGCGATTGGTCTAAGACTCTTCTAGGCTCGCTATTCTCCACTTTTTCGTTCGCCCGCCTGTTATGTTACGTTATTTTTCCTCATTCTATAACTACCTGGGGTACCTCGATATCCTTTGGTGTCTTCGGGTTGATTGGCCAACTCTCACAATTTCTTTTTGGATTTGTCGAATATATCCCAGACAATGGTTGGTTTATTTTCACTTGTTTTTTTCTACGAATCGCAGAATCCATTGGTCTCAATATCAGTCACATGTATTCTTACAACCTACTAATGGAATTATATCCAACGAAGCGAACACTTTTAACGAGTCTATCTGTGGTTATTTCCGCTGTAGGATACGGACTTGCTCCACCTTTTGGGTCTATTATTTTTGCTACATTTGGATTTGAGTTCCCTTTCGTTACATCGGGTTCAATGTTCCTAGCTATTGTTCTCTACTGTTGGTTTGAAGCCCCCGCCTATATCTTAGACAGATGTGACTCTAATGAACAACGACCGACGTACATGGGTCTTTTGAGGAATCCAGGAATTACACTGATATTTATATCGGACTTAACCAGTGCAATTGTGCATGTCTACGTAGCGGCAAACTTTGCCGCATATCTCCATGACTACTATAACGAAGACCAGTATAGTATTGGGGGGGAGTGTATGATATACCCTATGTCAGTCGCTTTAACATCATTATTGTTTACATTTTTTTTGAATTTATGTAAACCTATTTATCCTACTATACTCGGAATGATAATAATCCTACTAGCTATGCTACTTGTTGGGCCAACAGAAGTTCTTGGGTTCCCATATTCCCTGACTATATCGCTGATTGGCTGTGTTCTTTTAGGAATAGGAGCGGGAATGTTTACCGTTCCAGGAATTGAAACTCAAACTCGCCTGGCGGTTAGTGTTTCCGGTTATCCTGACAATGTGGATACGAGATCCCTGATACAACAATCTCTTAGAATTTGGTTCTCGGTGGGGAATATGATAGGTTTAATTTTCGGCGGTTTTATCAATGACTACCTCGGTTTCCAAATAGCTTCCGCTCTGCTATGTCTACTAGGATGGCCTTTCCTATTTGCACTAATGGCGTGGTCGGTTTTTAGATTTAATGTTCTCTAGTTATGTAAGTTATTGTATTTTTGTTGTTGTTGTTGGGTTTCAATAAAATGTATATCATTAAGAAATATTTATATATTACGCCCTGTTTGTTTATATTTATTATTTATGATATATTATATTTTTTGTTAGTAAATCAGAGTTCGTGTTGAATCAACGTAATCTAACTTCATTTACAATATAAGGGCTACAGAAAAACAACACAGATGAATTTCAACCTGCGGTTCCAAAAAGGTCTAAAGGTACACAAATGTTTTAAGTTTCCTTAACATGGCTCTACACAGAACTAGAGCATAATGTGCAGGAAAATTTCAAGAGGGTTATATCACACATCGACATCGGTACTGTCCGAACACAAACTGTGTTGGGCTATGATGCGATGACTGATAGTCTGTCAACAGCTTAAGCGAATTTACAGAATACTGGACTCATTTATCGGTATTTTATGAAGTGATGACTGAAAACACATGTAATAGAGTTAGTACGACAGTACTTTACTTACATCTAATATCATGTATTTCTGATGAAATTAATATAAAAAATAATAGTTAGTTAGATACAAAGTCAGGTTGCGTTATCTATTAATAGTTACAAATTAGGATTAGAAAAACTTGGACACGACACACACATGATCAGTATTTACAATATTTACATTGATTTTCAGTTTCCAAGGAAACCGCAAACACAATTGATACTTGCATAGATAATTTGAAGGGCAAATAACCACATTTTACCAATATACCTAAATTTAATATGAAACACTAAATTTAACACAAAAATACATTTAACACAAAAAACAAGCAATAAAAAATATAACATGTAATTCAGATCAAAATAAATCCTATAACGTTTTCTACTCTCTAATACGAATAAAAATAAACAATGACAATCCAATGTATAAAAAAATAACAAAATATGGGATGAAATACCATCAGAACCATTGAAATCACAAAACGGTAATAAATTAAATTAACTCTGTCCATAAACAAACAACTTTCGAAGTGATATGACATGTAAACATTAATATCATTCATTGCTAAGAATTCACTGTTAGCCAACTTCCCTGTATGGTTCACATGGCAATGTATGGGGAACTACGTTGTGGGTTTTGATAAGGTATGTTTATATGAGTTGAGTGAGTGAGTGAGTGAGTGAGCGAGTGAGTGAGTGAGTGAGTGAGTGAGTGAGTGAGTGAGTGAGTGAGTGAGTGAGTGAGTGAGTGAGTGAGTGAGTGAGTGAGTGAGTGAGAGAGATTGAGTGAGTGAGTGAGTGAGTGAGTGAGTGAGTGAGTGAGTGAGTTAGTGAGTGAGTGAGTGAGTGAGTGAGTGAGTGAGTGAGTGAGTGAGTGAGTGAGTGAGTGAGTGAGTGAGTGAGTGAGTGAGTGAGTGAGTGTGTGATTGAGTGAGTGAGTGAGTGAGTGAGTGATTGAGTGAGTGAGTGAGTGAGTGAGTGAGTGAGTGAGTGAGTGAGTGAGAGTGAATGAGTGAGTGAGTTAGTGAGTGAGTGAGTGAGTGAGTGAGTGAGTGAGTGAGGAGAGTGAGTGAGTGAGTGAGTGAGTGAGTGAGTGAGTGAGTGAGTGAGTGAGTGAGTGAGTGAGTGAGTGAGTGAGTGAGTGAGTGAGTGAGTGAGTGAGTGAGTGAGAGAGTGAGTGAGTGAGTGAGTGAGTGAGTGATTGAGTGAGTGAGTGAGTGAGTTAGTGAGTGAGTGAGTGAGTGAGTGAGTGAGTGAGTGAGTGAGTGAGTGAGTGAGTGAGTGAGTGAGTGAGTGAGTGAGTGAGTGAGTGAGTGAGTGTGTGATTGAGTGAGTGAGTGAGTGAGTGAGTGAGTGAGTGAGTGAGTGAGTGAGTGAGTGAGTGATTGAGTGAGTGAGTGAGTGAGTTAGTGAGTGAGTGAGTGAGTGAGTGAGTGAGTGAGTGAGTGAGTGAGTGAGTGAGTGAGTGAGTGAGTGAGTGAGTGATTGAGTGAGTGAGTGAGTGAGTGAGTGAGTGAGTGAGTGAGTGATTGATTGAGTGAGTGAGTGAGTGATTGATTGAGTGAGTGAGTGATTGATTGAGTGGGTGAGTGAGTGAGTGAGTGAGAGAGTGATTGATTGAGTGAGTGAGTGAGTGAGTGAGTGAGTGAGTGAGTGAGTGAGTGAGTGAGTGAGTGAGTGAGTGAGTGAGTGAGTGAGTGAGTGAGTGAGTGAGTGAGTGAGTGAGTGAGTGAGTGAGTGAGTGAGTGAGTGAGTGAGTGAGTGAGTGAGTGAGTGAGTGAGTGAGTGAGTGAGTGAGTGAGTGAGTGAGTGAGTGAGTGAGTGAGTGAGTGAGTGAGTGAGTGAGTGAGTGAGTGAGTGAGTGAGTGAGTGAGTGAGTGAGTGAGTGAGTGAGTGAGTGAGTGAGTGAGTGAGTGAGTGAGTGAGAGAGTCGGTTAGTCAATAAGGTTACTCAGGTGCTGCTAAAATGTTTTTAACATTTTTTTTTAAATTAAGTTATATCGAGTAAAAACTAATAATCATAAATAATTTATTCATTTTATGGAATCAACTACTGAGTGAGTCAGTCAGTAAGGGTGGCATTTCAAGCCATTAGCGAATGTATCTATAGGGGTCGAGTTGATGGGAGTGGCTGGAGTCATTGGAGTCAAGGCGACCGGATACAAAACCCCAGAGTAAATAGTTCCGGTGAGTTCCACTGTCATCGCAAGAGGCGTGGCGAAGGGGGATAGCTTGTCTGTGATTGGCTGGATACTCATTCGGGATTGCTGGAAGGCCATTGGGGGTTTCGCGTTGGTGTCGGTATCTTGTGGGTCTCTGCTATTTGTGTGTCTGTCATCCATATGTCTACTATCTGAGAGTCTGCTGTCGGCACCCCCAGACCGACTCACCACAACTTTCCCCTGCTGCGCGGAGTAGCTCAATCTCTTTTTAAACGGGATTCCTGAGTTGTTGGCTAACATTTCCCGTTGCTCTCGGTAGATGGCGTCCTCTTCTATTCCAGAATCGTCGATCCAGGGGGACCAACGCCGTCGACGGTCTGTCGGACACCCTGTTTGTAGGTTTGTCGGACACCCGGTCTGTAGGTTTGTCGGACACCCGGTCTGTAGGTTTGTCGGACACCCGGTCTGTAGGTTTGTCGGACACCCGGTCTGTAGGTTTGTCGGACACCCGGTCTGCAGGTTTGTCGGACACCCGGTCTGCAGGTTTGTCGGACACCCGGTCTGTAGGTTTGTCGGACACCCGGTCTGTAGGTTTGTCGGACACCCGGTCTGTAGGTTTGTCGGACACCCGGTCTGTAGGTTTGTCGGACACCCGGTCTGTAGGTTTGTCGGACACCCTGTCTGCAGGTTTGTCGGACACCCGGTCTGTAGGTTTGTCGGACACCCGGTCTGTAGGTTTGTCGGACACCCGGTCTGTAGGTTTGTCGGACACCCGGTCTGTAGGTTTGTCGGACACCCGGTCTGTAGGTTTGTCGGACACCCGGTCTGCAGGTTTGTCGGACACCCTGTCTGCAGGTTCGTCGGACACCCGGTGGTGGCCACTACACTGCGCGGTGCCAGCCCCGTCACCGTCGGAGAGTTCCGACTGAAGTCTATGGGGTTTGTCGGATGGTCGGCGTTGGTGAGACCGTTGGTACGGAGACCAGACTGACGCTGAACCGCCGTAGAGTAGGACGGGGGTTTACTGACCTCGGCGGTCCGCGGTCGGTAGACCGACAGGTCCTGCGGCTGTTCCTCCAGAACGGGAGGAGTCCGGTAGACTGGCGTGGACCCGTTACTATGGTGACCCACGGACCCGTTACTATGGTGACCCGCTGACCCGTTACTATGGTGACCCATAGATCCGTTGCTAAGGTGACCCACTGATCCGTTACTAAGCAGCCCGTTGTTGCCAGACTCAGCCCGTCTCCCGTCCCTACGGTTGCAGTCTATGGCGGCCTGCAGCTGCCGAGGATGACTGAGTTTGAGGTAATCGCTCTCGTACGGATACAAATACTTCATGTACTGAGTGCGGAGAGTGAATGCTGCGCTGGTGATGGAGGCCGGTAGACCGAGAGCGGTGGCGACTTCCCGCCAGAGTTTACGGTTAATCACCTCCACCAAGCCGCCCTTCGCGACCACCTCGTTGAACAATTCGAACAGATCGAGAGTTTGTTTCGCCATTATTGGGATTCGGCTTATAGGAGTTCCGCGGTTCCGCATGAACAGGAACAGGTTGTCGAGGAACGCCTTCCGGTTCGGGTCCGGTGATATTTCGTAAAGCGATCGGAATTGGTCCTCGTAGGTCCACAGTCCCTCACGTCCGGTGTCCGGCGAGGTTCGGACGTAGTGTCCGGGGTCCGGCGATGTTCGGACGTAGTGTCCGGGCTCCGGAGAGGCTCGGACGTGGTGTCCGGGCTCTGGGGAGCCTCGGACATAGTGTCCGGGATCCGGTGAGCCTCGGACGTAGTGTCCGGGGTCCGGTGAGCCTCGGACATAGTGTCCTGGGTCGTCCGGTGAGCCTCGGACTTCCCCAGATGTGGAGGGGGACAGCTGGGGGGGCGATTCCTCGCTGCTGGAGGGGATGTCGTGAGGGGGGGCTAGACGAGGGGGCGGATCGAACCAGCTGTGGGCGGGAAGCAAGGACCCCCCGACCTGTCGGGAAGCTATCTCGTACGTCGGGGGCACAAAGTAGCCGGTAGGGCGCACGCGCGCCTCGTATCTAACCGTCTCCATGGCAACCGGTATCCTAAAGAGATGAAAACAGATGGAATTGACAATAACAGCTGACAGACATGTTTTAACTTTAATTTATGAAAAAATGGCTAATAAAAATCACCGATAAAATTTTTATTAGTTCTTATAAAGAAAGGAAATGAGATGTTAGTGTCTGAATTCAAATGTTTTCAACTCTTGTGTTAGTTTTTTATTTTTTAGTTATAATTAGTTTATTTATTTACAAGAAAGTAATAATAATAATAATAATATAATATTTATATAGCGCTAAATGTACGTATATAAGTAACATTTAAGCTAATTTAATTAAATTGATGTAATTAAATATTACCAAATACACAATTCAGAGTTTTGAATAAGATGCCGGGCCTCTGTATCCATTACAGTAAAATACTGACAGCTAATAATGTAAATTAGTGTTAATGGCGCAAAAATCTCCGCAAATACACCATGTCCTGGAATATAGTGTCGTTATTCATATACATCCCCCCCCCCCCCGATTGTTCTACAAATCTTAATTAAATTACATGGAATTTGAAACAGGGATAGTTTCAATTGCCGACCACTGACTGGGCGAGCCAGAATTATTCTTTTGCTTTCATTCTTTAGCTACAAGCGTTTAAAAAAGGTGGCTCCGTCGATATTGCACCCGTCGTACTGCAGTTATTATTCAACTTTAACTTTATAGTGATTTGTTGTGAACTTTAGAAAGCTGGCCGTGCAAGAATTCCCAAATATATAACACAATCAGAATTTCGTCGTAAAATAGCTGAGATATAGGTTTAAAAGTAGCATGGTTTTACACCTGGGCAAGGATATTTTATTCTATTTAATAAATACAACATATTCTGGAACATTTTGTTTGTGAATGTGAGTATCTACGTAATAGTATAATAAAAGAGGTATTGAATTGTTGCCCAGCTACGTAGGTGATAAACAAAATGTTCCAGAATATTGTGCATTTATTAAATAGAATAAAATAGCCTTGCAAAGTGCATAACCATGCAACATTAGAACGCTCATATCTCAGCGATTTTTCCACGAAATTCTGATTGTGTTACATTTTTGGAATCCTTGTACGTCCAGCTTACTAACAGTAGCAACAAATCACTATAAGGTTGAAGAATAACTGCGGTGTAACTGGTGCAATATCGACTGCGATACCTTTTTTAAACGCTTGTAGCTAAAGATTGAAAGCAAAAATAAAAATGCTGGCTCACCCAGTCAGTGGTCGGGAGGTGAGACTATCTCTGTTTCAAATTTCATGCAATCTCATTAAGATTTGTAGAACAATTTGAGGGGGGGGGGGGGGGGGGGGTCATGTACCAGAATAACGACACAATATTTCAGGTGTTTGTGTTTAGTCTAAACGTTTAAAAACTTAATTTAATTTAATAATTAACCAAAGTATTTTTTTTAAATTGAACTGAACAATACTTTATTTCAACTTAATATAAATAATAAAACTCTATTTCATAAGCGACCAAATTTGCGCTGGAGATAAATTTTTTACTTGCGGTCAATCTGCGTCACTATCTGATAAATTCAATTAATTACCTTTGTAAAATACTGATACAGAATTCCAGATGCTCTTCCAAATATATCCCGTAATTAGGATATATTTTGAAATATCCTATATATTTCTTTAAACAGTTTACTTTAATATAATTGAATGTATTACTATATTATATTTACCGGTATATTGTCTGATACAGTACTCGGAAATTAATTCACCCGGGGGGTTCTTAATAAAATATTCTATATATTTTTTTAAACAGTTTACTTTAATATAATTGAATGTATTACTATATTATATTTACCGGTATATTGTCTGATACAGTACTCGGAAATTAATTCACCCGGGGGTTCTTAATAAAATATTATAAAGTTGGCTACTATTATATAAAAAATATATCTACAGTACATGCAAACAATAGTTGTTGTTAAATAATGATGAGTTAGTAATTGTAGGAATACGCATTATAAAGCGATTAGGTATATGAGGGCGATGGAAGGTACTACTTACCAAATAATCTTCTATTCCAGGAATAATTGCTAATCGTTGTCCAATTCCGTAGTTCACTGCCACCAAAATAGACTAAAAAGCAAAGCTACGCAATGACATGAATAATAAATATGAGTTCAATACTGAACAAGTAAAAAGGAATGTTGGCAAGTTATCAGAGATGTTCACTGAATTCGATTGATTACGATTTCTTAATAAATAAGGAAATAAGAGGGACAGGAATGGCACACCAGAACAGATCAGCCAATCAGAGAGTAGGTCCGAGGCCTCAAATAGAACTACAATGTAAGTGCACCTGTGTGATAGAGAGCTTGCACACCCCTTAGAACACGTTGCCTGCCCATGCCTAACTGGGTTGTGATTCGACTAATAGTACTACAGTTGGCAAGGAAGTTTGGCAACAAGCTTCAAGTAATCTACTTTCCATTCCTTTCCTACAATTTTTGTTGGTTAGTGGAATGAAAGTTTAAGTGCCGTTTTGTGGTGAACGCCATACTCTTAGAGATCAGAGACCTGAGTATTGTACATGAGTATTGTAGTCTGTAGTGCAATAATGAAATTAAGTTACTAGTGTTATTTTTAAGGCAATTGCTAACTATCTGCCTAATCGTGAATCGTGATATCATGGGAAAATTCACCAATTCTAAAGACCTAAGAGAGATTGTATTCATGCTGGTAGAAAGTAGATTAAATCATGTTTTGTTTTATCATTAGTACCCTACCAAAGGAAAAAATAAAACGTGCGAAACTATTATATTATTCCACGACGACACTTACTGTAAGCGCACATGCGTGCGTATAATGTATGGGATATCTTAGAGCGACAGATATAGAGCTGACGGTGTCACCTTCACCTTGACCTACGCGTGGGTTGAGTTGCGTGGATACAACAATATTAATATTTACCCTTATAATCTGCATACTAATCAAAACGTGAAGTAGAGAGTACACATGTATGCATGTATACTGGCAGAAGTAGTAGCGCAATGGCAAAAACGTGAGCCCAGATCATGGCGTTCTGTACTAAAGAACACCATGGCCCAGTCTCCAGTCACACAGAGTACAATAGGAATACATTGGGTAGACATCAATCAGACAGGCTAATCTTATTTGGTGTACTGTAATCTATGTAAAACTGTCTGATTGGTTGTAATACCATACCAAATTGATAAACTGAAAGTATATAAGATTTTAAGAGCATCATACAATCCATGCTACAGCCCTGCAGTATCAATGTTCTTGTTTCAGTCTATTGCATGCTGCAGCCGGTATGTACAGTAGGCCTAGTAGGCCTACGTGGTGGTCGGCTGTAGGATAAATCACACGACAACTAAGTCTTTTAACGAGGTTTTTTCTAGAAATTTTCCAAAAAGAAATTCTGTGGTGCCTTCAGGACGAGCGCAACGAGGGTAACGAAGGAATCTAATATAGTGTTGACTATTCTCGTAAATAACCTTGTTTAGCATATTGGACGATATGTCAATTTGATCAGTACCGTTGGTGGAATGTTTTATTTTATTTATTTTGGTGACCAGATGTACAGGACGAGTGCAACGACGGTTGTAATGAAGACGAGTCTGTGTTGACTATAATCCTCAATAGGGATTATTGTTTTCACTACTCGTCAACCACATGGTTTAGTATATTGGATGATATATAATTTTGATTAGTACTGATAATGGAATGTTGTAAGGTATATATTTGGTGACCAGGTTGTACAGTACGAACGCAACGAGTTTTGGGGTGGATTCGAGTATCCATCTGCCATAAATCAGCAGTTACTCGCACAGTTTCGAGACTTTGCATAGTTATAAAGGTCGTCAGTCTGCGTTTATGAAAAATATTTTCTGACAAAACAGGACGAGCGTAACGAGGCTAATGAAGGACACGAGTATTGTAAAACTACAAATTGTCATACGTAATTCAAAGAGCCCTAGTTAGTAGCGGTCAATCATTGATGAAATTATACCAAACTTGGTACGTATGCAGTCTCGTGTCGCGCGGAGGCCCCATGAACGCGTTGC
Source organism: Nemertoderma westbladi (assembly GCA_032718475.1). Lineage (NCBI taxonomy): Eukaryota > Metazoa > Xenacoelomorpha > Nemertodermatida > Nemertodermatidae > Nemertoderma > Nemertoderma westbladi. Next base: position 57,609 of record JAUCBJ010000073.1, on the reverse strand, counting down.
CTGATCTTGAACATTCATGCTTTCTGAGTATTCTGTCTCTTAATCTTGAAATCTTGAAGTACACAGTATTTCAGTTTTCTAGGTTCGATAATTCCAATTCTGACTATTTCAGAGTTTAACATTGCACGGATTCCATCACACAAAAATTACAGTGTCACAAAGTTTTACACCACTCATAATAAATCATGAATTGTACACTTATAATAAATCATAATAAACCTTACAATGGCGTCACATCGTTCACAATAACTATATTTTTGTAAATGTAGGTTGCAATCGAGGGTTGTGAAAAATCTCAGAACCTCCATCATAGCCAGATGTGTCTATGTGCGCGCCATGGCCTACTGGATGTAGGTCATCGTGCGCACCATATATATGTTTAGTATATTGCTTTATAGCTAGTGTTTATATGTCTGTCTATCGTATATAATTTTACATGTTGAAGCATAGGTTACATAAACCCGGTTGACCATATACGTAGCAAGTTAAAGATAAACGAAATTAATCCTAAACAAACAGCGACACACGAACACTAAAACGACGTTCCAAATAAATTCCTCAGAAGACAGTAGTCGTGCAGTGATTTAGAGATTTAGGAGTTGAGACTAGCTGAACAGCCGGTATGTTTTAATAACTTCTGGTACAACGGGATGCAGTATTACAGCGCCAAGTAGATTTAATCTGATCAGAATATTCCGGACGCTAAGTTCATGTCATTCCCGATAAGTCGGGACTTTACAAAACTCGTGGATAAAACCGCGTGTAGCAGAGAGCAGATAAATTGGGTTGAATTGCAAAACAGAATAATATGGAACTGTAAGTGGAACTGCGGCGATTTGGGTTTTTTTGTTATGGTGAATAGTCAGCCTGTCCGCGATATGTTCAGATGCCCTTTTTAATGGGTTGCAGGTACAAATGAAATACACATTGCAGTTACTAAAATAAACTAGTGGCGCATATTATTGTACATTTACAACAACAATTATATAAATGCAATATGCCTGATCCCTATTAATGTACTTTGTACCGCCAATTCTGTAATTCAATAACGCAAAGCCGCGTTTACTGTACAGCAGCACGTAATATATTTGATACTTATTATACTAACTAAACTAACAAACCGCAAGGCCTACTTACCGAAATAAATTAACTTTCAGTTAAATACAATATACTTGTTTGCTCTGTAAAAATTTTAATTAAAAACAATCCTGCCATTTAATATACCTAATTAGCATGGTTGCGTAAGCAGTATGAATTGGAATGAAATTGTGAAATAATTTATTTAAACTATTATGTACATTTAGATTAAATAATAATACAGTAAGTTGGCCTACAGAAATAAACATTGATATTCGGAACAGTAAAACAATTATTTATTTCATTCATTCAACTAACCAGAGAGACTCATAGCTCCAGTGAATATTAACATCCCGACGTTACTTTAGTAATAATATTAATGTCATTGAACCCGATACACACACACCTCCAATCAGCCAGTTCAATGGAGAGTGAGTGAATGGATGGCTACTAGCAGCAGCAGCAGTCTGCCTCTTACAAGCAAGGCTGACTGAATACCTCAAGTGTTGCTGGGAATCAAGCCAACTTGGATGTTAACCAATAAATGAGCAGTATTTAATGAGAATACATTTTTTATGCCGGTTTAATTACTTTAGATCAATTAAAGACACGATTATTAAAGCAAATCACTTGAACTAATTAAAAACTATAATAGAATGGAGTATGCGGATTACATCTGTATATTTTTTAAGTATAATTATTGAAGTCTTATACTGTAAAACAATTAATTTCCTTTAAAAGGCAGGTTGAAAATGGTGTTTTTACCGTAATCAACTTAATTAACTAATTAACTGCTATTATCTTAGCTTCTCGAAGGCCACACGGAAATTCTACTTGGAAAATTTCTAAACTTTTGCCATACAACATGTGTACCAAGTTTGGATAGATTTCATCAAAGATTGGCCGAGTTATTAACGTTTAAAATTGAACACGACAGAACGACAGAACGACAGAACGACAGAACGACAGAACGACAGGTTGATTAATGGTACCACTACGCTAAGGCTCACTCACTTCGTGGCTCGCCCCACAAAACAATTAGGATTGTAGGTGGAATGGGGCCCTTTCTTATTGGCTGCATTCCGAAGTAATTCCAACCCCTCTATAATGCAAATGGAATGCGTTATTTTCGTATTAAGGGTTGCGCGCCGAGATTTATAATCTACATTCCTTGAATACAAAATAATATATCTTAAGACCTTCGGGTTAGGATTTAAATGGAAGGGACACGGGGGCTGAAATTCCATTTGCAAAAACTCGCTTTTAATTATCAATTAGAGTAAAGGCCCCATTGGCGACCCTATATACTCACACAATGGCTTTCCTACGTAGAAAGAGTTGAAATATTCGTCAACAGGGCCCATTCGAATTAGGGCACAGTTTACCGGGTCAACGAGGAAATACTAGCTCGTTGGGGCCTGTGGTTCTCATAGTAGGCCTAAATCCTACTGGTTAGCGGTATGTATCATAGTAGGCCTAAATCCTACTGGTTAGCGGTATGTATCATAGTCGCCGCTTCCTTTCGTGTAGGTTTACTACGTCGCGTTCACAAATGCAGAGAGAAAGTAGGGTTCTAGTTGATGAAAGGTCTCTATGTTGTTCAAAGGGCGACTTTCTGAGTTAAGAAAGGCTGCCCCGCCCCGGGCAGCCTTTTATTCTCGGTATATTCGAACAATGGCAGCAGGAGATTTTAAAGTCCGATAGGGTTTCTGGCGGCTTCTGGAGCTGCAAACCTGCCGACGTATTTAATAACCTTTTGTTCGATCACATGGTCAAGAAATTCAACTTACTTATTGGCTTTATGTGTCACAGCCAGAGTAAACTCTGGCTTACGCAAATGAGGTAAATGGAGTTTGCAGTATTTGTTTGACATCGCATAAAAAGATAATTTAAATTAGTTTTTCAAAATATTTTTAAAGGCCGTATTCGTATACATTGTTGTTATTTTATTACATTTTGTACATTTTTATCATCACCTGATTCACAATTAATGACATTTTCCTTAATCGACACTATTAAATACTGATAATGCAACCGCTCTGTGTGTTTAAGAAAGTTTGCAAATTATGCTATTAGTAAAGAAATAGTATGGAAGTTTATTGTTTCCTGCCAAGTAAATTACCCCCTAAATTCTTATATCGACTTTCTTTGAATTAATCTCATCTTAAAAAGATGTAGGCATAATAAAAAACATGGTGCACAGTTGCCAAAATAAAACTCAAGAAATGAATTAAGCCTATAATTGTCAATAGCACGCCTTTCTTATAAACTATGCGCTTTATTGTCTTTCTTGGCAAGTGGATTATTTTATTATATACATGGGTGGGTGGCTACTGGGTAGAATAATACAGAGACATGGATTTCTCAATTAATGAAGTCTTATTAATGCACACCAATAAGTACTGTTAATATTGTTGATTGTTATATATATTAAGTAATCCAGTAATCTTAGAGCAGTGAACAGAACTTGCACACAACACGTCCCAAAGAGGGTTGGGTCACAATACCTTAGATGAGTCATAATAGTATATAATACGAAACCAACATGTATGCAAAGATTAGCTCTAATTGTAACAAATATAACAAAATGAATATAATTAGATACATTATTGAGTGTAAAATTGTTTATACACAATAATGAAATATATGTAGGTTAAATTTTATTTTAAAATTAACACATTGCAATATGTTACGATAACAAGACGTGACACCACCTATGCGTAGACGTACACACCCTCAAAATAACTGCAATCATACCATAGATACAATAATTAGTAGTTGATGTTAAGCAAATAATTGGGAAAAATAAATGTTTAGTTCCTTAGGAAAAATAAATGTTCAGTTCCTTAGGAAAAATAAATGTTCAGTTCCTTAGGAAAAATAAATGTTCAGTTCCTTAGGAAAAATAAATGTTCAGTTCCTTAGGAAAAATAAATGTTCAGTTCCTTACGAAAAATAAATATAAGTTCACGGTTTTGTAGTCCGTACGTCGAGAACATAAATGTTAACAGGATAATACTAGACTAGACTCTTGCAATCATTAAACGGGACTTCACGCACTTTCAACCTACTACTACTGTACTAGGATAGGCATGCTGCATTGCAGTTACATTATATACATATTAAGAATGCTGTGCCGGCTTGTCGACAAAATTGCGCCGCCACAACTCCCTATCACCCATGACATTTGCTAGATCATCCGCATCTTCAAGGCCAGTGTCCTTTAAGATGCGTCTCATGAAAGTCATGGCCTGTCCACCATGCTTATTCATTCCATGAGGCTGCCAAAGTACAAGATTATGCACTGGCTGGTCCTCATGGCGAAAGCAATGTTGCAAAGTGGAGGCGGCAATGTTCTAGTGTCTTGCTTAGTGGAACCAATGAGACACCTCCAATGTTATATAGTGTCTGGTTGGAGATGTGTGCATTGTACTTGACACAATGAACCCGGCGTAGCATTCTTGTGAATGTGCCATCCAGAGATATGGTGTCCTCAGCAGTTAGAGCCCAGCATGGACTCCCATAGAGGAGAACTGGAACTACTGCTGCCCTAAATAATCGGACCTTAAGTTTCCGATGAATTCTGTGTGACTTCCAAATCCTGAAAAGCCCAATTCAATGCTGCCCACGCCTATAGGAATATCTGGGAGTGCAATAACCTGTCATTATTGAGGAGATTTTCAAAGTGGGCCTTCCAACCATTGAGGCGATCGGCTGGTGATTTTGACATTATTTTACCTGTCAAAATATCATAGACAACATGTATCAAATATCATACATGCAAAACTTCATAGGTTAAAAATTACATGTTAAAATCAAGTACACGACGAAATTTTGGCCAAACGAATAAATACCACCATGTCATAAAGGTCAAAATATCATACCCAACATCTCAAAATGTCTTATCAAATATGTCAAAATGTCATAGTCCTACATGTCAAAATTTACACTTTAATTTAAAAATGTCATGTAAAAACGTAATAAACGGCCATGTCAAACGGCCATGTCAAACTGAAATAAACGAATTTACTGAAAATGTATACTAAAAAGCCCACCATGATCAACCATTAGACGAAATACGAAATAATCAGACAAACTGTACACATGCTAATAATTACCTTGAAACAACACAACCCCTATTACAGGAATTACCTACTATACTGTATGTAACGAGAGAAAGCCGCCCCAATATTAGATTATTACAACAACATATCCATTGGGTAAGAAAGTGGAGGAGAGCCAGCCCGTCTCTTAATTTTTTACTTTATATTACGCGATCAATTTTCACTCATCTCGTCATGAACCCAACATGTATGTAACCTTTTGTTAAATTTGTTGGCTATGCGTTTGCGGTTGTTTGGGCGTGGTGTGGTAGGCCTACACTTTTCACACTTAAATATTTTGGTTGTGAAATGTTACAGGGCATAGCTATCTGAGATATTTCATTTATATTTTATTATGAGAGGAAGAAGAACATACAACGTTATTTACTATGTAACAAAATAATTGTTTTCGGGTTTAACTTGGAAGCCTCCCCAAATAGTTGATATACAATTATATTTAAAATTATTTCCATGGTCATGGTCATTCACCCATTTGTTTGCATGAAAGACAGTTTAGTTTAGTTTTTACTGATTTATTATCTCTTATCTGACTGGGGTAATAATAAAGGATAGGATAAATGGAAGGAAAGTGTGACAGTAACAAATATTTCCCCGTCACCCTAGCATGTCTTAAGTATATGATATATCAAAGGGGGAAGTTTGGATTCACTGCATAAATGCAGTTCACCAAACTTCCCCCGAATGCACACTGTAACTTCCCCCTTCCCCCAAATATCCACTGTTGAATTAATTTGAAGCGATATAATAAGTACAAAATTGTGCGAGTTTATAATTGTGTGGTCCAATTGTTATTTGATTTCTATTTATTATTTAAAGTGCATTTAATATCACACTGGTTTTTAGAATATTATACTATACAACCTTATGTTTTATTAATTTACCCAATCGAAGCCTCATAAGGGCCGGTTATTTGTACGCATATCCCCTAATGCGCTCAGTAAGGTTCAAACAACATATTAATATGAAAATAAAGTATCTGCAAAGAAATAACCCAATACTATATAATTTGAACTTATTAAAAAAATTGCACTTTTGCACACTTATTTGTATAAATGCACTTTAGCAGATCGTAATGGTGGCTCTTATTTAACAAACTTATGTTTATCCTCTACCGATCTACGATGGTGTATGATCAAGTGTCAGTCGCTAAAAGTGTCAAAAATCCAATTTAATAAATCTGGATTTGCGATTTTGGACCATATTCATGGACATTTTAAGTCACTTTATAGACATAAAAAGTTAAACAAATGTTACGATTATAGTTAGAAATCATTCCAAACTACATTTTAATCCAAAAAATAACATTCTACGATGAATAGAACTGGAAATAATAGTGTTTGAAATATCGAAAAAATGTTCACTATTTAAGTGCATTTTGCACTAAGTGCACATAAATATTTTCCCAAGTTGTATCCTATTTCACACACTACAATCTATCCTCTATCCAATGAAAAAAGTTTCAGATCAAACGGCCCAGTAGAACCGAAGTTATTGATGTTTAAAAATAGTCACTCGAAAATTTCAAATTCTCTTGGTCACATAGTCTAGTGGTTATCAATCACGTAAATGAAACCTAAGTTCGCGGGTTCGAAATCCAATATTGACCTGACCATTCTTAATTTTTTTGCAAAAAAAATTATTTTTATTTTTTCACTAAAATCGCTCTAACTTCGGTTCTGGTGGTCCAAATTCAATAAAATTGGTATATTCTTTGCCGTAATTTTTTTCTTCATCTTTTGAGAAGGGGTTATTTTTGGCCCCAAAAAAATTAAAAAAAAGGGCCAAAGTAACGCGATATTTTTCGACCCTTAAAATTCGTAATTTTAATTATATATGTTAAGATAAAAGATAGCGGAGTTAATTTGATACTTTTTACAGGTACTTTTGGCGCAATACGTTAAATTATAATGGAATAGCGATTTGTTAAAAAAACATTTTTTCGTCCCTTTTTATAAATATTATATTTCACACAATCGCCTGCTGCTCCAGTTTTATAATACCTCCGGCGCTGTGATTAACGCTGTTAGATAGATAATTTAACGCACTATAATTCTGTGTAAACAAATCTCCCGTAAGTTAAGTAGTTTTCGAGCGAGACGATTTCCCGCGAAGCGAGTTTGAAGCGCGAAATTATAATTTTGGCCCTCATTTTTTTAATATCATCCTTGGAGCAAAACCGATAGCATATTTGAATTCCCCGTATGGATATTGACTGTATAGAATGTACCTTAACCAACTAAAGTTAAAAATAAAAAATTATTCGATAAAAACTACTTTACAAATTCTGGCCCTTTTTGGCCCCTATTGCCGACATATTTTTTGTACCCCCATTCGATAGGAACGTAGCCCCAATGGTCTTCTACGAGTTTCATAAAAGAATTAGTTGATTCCTACCCGCGTTGTCACATTAAACATTTCGGAAATAAGTTTTCCAAAAAAGACGGACAAAAACGTACAAATTTACAGCCCCTTTTTCCACCCGAAATTTTAATAAATATCTTACCCCCACTCGATACGAAGGTAGTACCACTCTTCCCCTTTCCAACCGCGTTACTTTCGTCCCCGTACGATTAATATTAGCCGAGTTATAGCGGATCCCGCAAAGTCATTTTGTCCGTTTTTTCAACTTTGACGGACATTTTCGGAAAAAAGGCGTGGTAATCTTTTTTGAAAAAAAAAACGAATTCACTAATTAATCCCTTCTATCGTATCCCGGCGTCGGCTAAGCAATAACCTAGGGTTTTTTCGAGCCACTGTAGAGCGCCTTTCAAAAAAATTTTAAAATTGTCGAAAAAACGACGGTGTTTTGTCCGCCGTGTCCGTCGAAGGGTTAGATTTAATAATGTTAGAGTTGCTAATATCTTAGAATTCCGAGCCGCTCCCCTGGTGAGAAAATAAAAAAATTTGGTCAGTTCCTTCATCGAAAAGTCCCCCAGAATCCCAAGTTAACCTATATAGTGATCTATATAGTGATAGCGGCTTTAGGAGCGGCCGCGGTATTCACCTCCCTCATAGCGGCCGCGGCGGTGTTGCGTCAAATGGAGAAATATTTATCCAACCTAGGTGTGGGGTAGGCGTACAATATAACTTACAATACCTATACTGCATGTAAGTAAGTGTGGTGTAGGCGTACAATATAACTTACAGTTCTCCTACTATACTGCATGTAAGTAAGTGTGGTGTAGGCGTACAATATAACTTGCAGTACTACTTACTGTACTGCATGTAAGTAAAGTATGGGGAGGCGGTTCAATATAACTTACAGTACTAACTATACTGCATGTAAGTGTGTGGTGTAGGCGTACAATATAACCTACAGTACTTATACTGCATTTAATTAAGTGTGGTGTAGGCGTACAATATAACTTACAGTACTACTTACTATACTGCATGTAAGTAAGTGTGGTGTAGGCGTACAATATAACTTACAGTACTACTTACTATACTGCATGTAAGTAAGTATGGGGTAGGCGGTTAAATATAACTTACAGTACTAACTATACTGCATGTAAGTGTGTGGTGTAGGCGTACAATATAACCTACAGTACTTATACTGCATGTAAGTAAGTGTGGTGTAGGCGTACAATATAACTTACAGTACTACTTACTATTCTGCATGTAAGTAATTGTGGTGTAGGCGTACAATATAACTTACAGTGCTACGTACTATACTGCATGTAAGTAAGTATGGGGTAGGCGGTTCAATATAACTTACAGTACTACTTACTATACTGCATGTAAGTAAGTGTGGAGTAGGCGTACAATATAACTTACAGTGCTACGTACTATACTGCATGTAAGTAAGTATGGGGTAGGCGGTTCAATATAACTTACAGTACTACTTACTATACTGCATGTAAGTAAGTGTGGTGTAGGCGTACAATATAACTTACAGTACTACTTACTATACTGCATGTAAGTAAGTGTGGTGTAGGCGTACAATATAACTTACAGTACTACTTACTATACTGCATGTAAGTAAGCATGGGGTAGGCGGTTCAATATAACTTACAGTACTACTTACTATACTGCATGTAAGTAAGTATGGGGTAGGCGGTTCAATATAACTTACAGTACTAACTATACTGCATGTTACTAAGTGTGGTGTAGGCGTACAATATAACCAACAGTACTAACTATACTGCATGTAAGTAAGTATGGGGTAGGCGGTTCAATATAACTTACAGTACTAGTTAATATACTGCATGTAAGTAAGTATGGGGTATGCGGTTCAATATAACTTACAGTACTAACTATACTGCATGTAAGTAAGTGTGGTGTAGGCGTACAATATAACCTACAGTACTAACTATACTGCATGTAAGTAAGTATGGGGTAGGCGGTTCAATACAACTTACAGAACTACTTACTATACTGCATGTAAGTAAGTATGGGGTAGGCGGTTCAATATAACTTACAGTACTAACTATACTGCATGTAAGTAAGTGTGGTGTAGGCGTACAATAAAACCTACTACTACTACTACTACTACTGATGTAAGTAACTATGGGGTAGGCGTACAATATAACTTACAGCACTACTACACTGCATGTAACTAGGTGTGGGGTAGGCGGTTCAATATAACTTACAGTACTACTACTAATACTGCATGTAAGTAAGTGTGGTGTAGGCGTACAATAAAACCTACAGTACTAACTAAACTGCATGTAAGTAAGTATGGGGTAGGCGTACAATATAACTTACAGCACTACTATACTGCATGTAACTAGGTGTGGGGTAGGCGGTTCAATATAACTTACAGCACTACTATACTGCATGTAACTAGGTGTGGGGTAGGCCTACAATATAACTTTAGTGTGGGGCTAGACTGGTCAGTGGAAATCTATTATCGAATGAGAACCATTAGTAAAGGACTTGGTCTGACTGTGTGTTTCTATATTCGAATCTGAATCTCTCAGCTGATTGTTCTCTTTCGATACTTTGCCACGAATGCCACCGACTTGCTGTTCGTATTTATGAGTGCGGTATCTACTACCCACCTTGTTAATTCGGAATAGGAAACTTACTCGTCGACTGTTGCTGCAGTACCTAATTCACATGGATCAGCCCAATAGCAATATGTTTACGATCGATCGCTCCAGATTTACGTATTTACTTGTAGTATACGATTCTTCGAAAACTAAAAAGGAAATAAACATTAAAGCAACCAAAATCAGCTGGCCCTATAATAATTTAATAACAACAAAGGAGCACTTTTGTAACATTACGTGCAAATGAATTAATAATTATTTAGAAACAATAAACTTTTAGAACACATCTTAAGTATGCTTTATTGTTCTAGCATGGATAAGAGCCAGCCAAGGTGCTCTAAACCATATATGGCATAATAATGACTGGTTAAGCGTTCTAAACTAGTTTAGTACGGCTTGGAGCCAGGCATTATTGTTTGATAAGTGTAAGGTAGTTTAAGGACAATCGACAATAGAATCAAACAAGTTCGTGGGAGCTTCGCGCAGCACTATGTCTAGCCTTTGTGTAGTGGGTGGTACAATTAGTGGACATTCGTAGAATAAGTCATTCGCCACCTAGCGACCGACAGAGGAACTGTATGAGTGTGTAGACCTTTGATAGACGACATTTGTACCAAGTTTGGTTCATTTCATCAATGCTTGATAGACTTTCTTACATTCGCGACAGACGGTCCACAAATTATACCGCTACGTAAAGGATCACCTAGACTTCATGGCTCGCCCCACAACTATTATTAATGTTAATTATCAATTATTAAGGGCGAAGGAAGGGAACACACTGATATCCTAACGAAAGCAATAAGTGAGAGTCAAGAACACTTAATACAGTTCATAATGTAACAGGTTCGTAATGCAACAGGTTCATAATGCAACAGGTTCATAATGCAACAGGTTCATAATGCAACAGGTTCATAATGCAACAGGTTCATAATGCAACAGGTTCATAATGCAACAGGTTCGTAATGCAACAGGTTCATAATGTAACAGGTTCGTAATGCAACAGGTTCATAATGCAACAGGTTCATAATGCAACAGGTTCATAATGCAACAGGTTCGTAATGCAACAGGTTCATAATGCAACAGGTTCATAATGCAACAGGTTCATAATGCAACAGGTTCATAATGCAACAGGTTCATAATGCAACAGGTTCATAATGTAACAGGTTCATAATGCAACAGGTTCATAATGCAACAGGTTCATAATGTAACAGGTTCATAATGCAACAGGTTCATAATGTAACAATATCCTTCGTCTCATTCGGACATTCGACCCAAAACCGTTGTGATTTGTCGGCGTAGCGTTTACACTCTACCATACGGTTGTTATAGAAACTACAATCCATTACAAACGTTACAATATGAAAGAATTTAATGGTAATGTTCCAAATAATCGTCACTAAAAAAATAGCATATCAACAATAATCTTTGGCCTAATTGCATGTTAGTTGGGTACAGAAAAATACTGTCTGTTGATTCTCCTCAAAAATAAGGTCGCTAAGTTCGCAATATAAATGTGATTAATTTTGCTTTCAAAACGCCGAAGTTCATCTACATTAGTGTATGAAAAGCGCAACACTTGTTCCATGTGTACTTGTGTAAACCTCTCTCATTGCGCTCACTTGGTACATAAAATACGTAAAAGATGATGAAAAGTGCTACTTTTCATACAACGATGAAACTTGTTATTTGCAAGCAGGCAAATTATTAAAATAATGAACTCAAAACTAACCTTACAAACAGTTTAGTAAATACGTCTGAATTGAAATTCTCCTTTCTCTCTGAATTAGACTCTTTGAGATGTCTTACTGTAGTACAGCAGAAACACCATGGGCCGTTAAATAAATTAAATTTTAAATCATTTCACCGAACTCAATGGGAAAATATACCCAAATTTAAATTATCCCAATAACAAACATATTATTGCGATGTATATACCGTTATAATAATAGTCTAGATAATGTTTAAACCGTTAAACTTGGCACAATGAAGGGCCTACCTGGACTATTATAGGGACGAGAGAGAGAGAGAGGGCACGGTGTCGGCAGTCATGTTGGGAGTGGTGCGATGAACAATCCATCCCTCCTATGGGAGACAAAGAGAGGTAGTATGAACGGAATGCGTAGATAACGAACGGCTGACACTAGGGTTGGGTCGTGGGGTCATCCTCAGCGCTCACAGGATTCATAGTGTCTCCTTGTAGGCACGTGGCGGTGTATATGCGCAGCGCATATTACCTGAGCACGCAGGGCCGGTAGACGGATCCTACACAATAGGTTTACTCCAAATAGTTTGTCCCCCAACTTAGTTCATTCGGGTTGCGTTAACAGATTTAATTAATTGTAGTTGGGCCAAACCGTCTAACAATGCAACTAAACAAATTCCAACCCGAACTCGGTATGGTCGCAAAATTTACCGTATATTTTTAAATGTTTTACTTAGATTTTTGCAGTACAAATAGGCCTCGCAGTTCAGTCTTTCACTCACACGTTGGGTCTTGACTATATCTTGCGCATCTATGTGAAGTAGGTCGTCCCGAGCACCTGAACGCGAACTACCGTTATCTTGTATGCGTCATTTTATGTGTGAATGCGTATTTGTGGTCAAATTGGGCTATTCTATTCTGTAGACGATTTGGGCAAAATTTCTGGTCAGCAGGCAGGAAACTGTATAAAGAGTAGTTGCCCCTACAGACTCAGCCTGTTCTAACTGACACTTTGCAGATATGGACCTGATCACAGGCTGCGTGTTTGGGAAGACACAGACTCTTCTGCAGTTCTCCAGTCTACCGCTAGAGGGTGAAATGTCAGAAAGTGAAAATTTCTCCCATTTTGTTATTTATAATGCTTTTTAGCTGATACTTGGCAGAGGTCTACTACACCAAAGGCTGCGAGGGCGCTGATCAGTCTGCAGTTCTCAAGTCTGCCACAAGGGGGCGAAATACGTGAAAGTGAAAGAAATGTTTGAAATTAAATCCATGTCCAATTTTGTTGCTCATAACCTTTTTGGATTTGCTTTGGCAGATAACCGCTACACAGTATAAGCCCTACCGCTACACAGTATAAGCCCTACCGCTACACAGTATAAGCCCTACCGCTACACAGTATAAGCCCTACCGCTACCAGTATAAGCCCTACCGCTACCAGTATAAGCCCTACCGCTACACAGTATAAGCCCTACCGCTACACAGTATAAGCCCTACCGCTACACAGTATAAGCCCTACTGCTACACAGTATAAGCCCTACTGCTACACAGTATAAGCCCTACCACTACCAGTATAAGCCCTACCGCTACCAGTATAAGCCCTACCGCTACACAGTATAAGCCCTACCGCTACACAGTATAAGCCCTACCGCTACACAGTATAAGCCCTACCGCTACACAGTATAAGCCCTACCGCTACACAGTATAAGCCCCACTGCTACACAGTATAAGCCCTACCGCTACACAGTATAAGCCCTACCGCTACACAGTATAAGCCCTACCGCTACACAGTATAAGCCCTACCGCTACACAGTATAAGCCCTACCGCTACACAGTATAAGCCCTACCGCTACACAGTATAAGCCCTACCGCTACACAGTATAAGCCCTACCGCTACACAGTATAAGCCCTACCGCTACACAGTATAAGCCCTACCGCTACACAGTATAAGCCCTACCGCTACACAGTATAAGCCCTACCGCTACACAGTATAAGCCCTACCCCTACACAGTATAAGCCCTACCGCTACACAGTATAAGCCCTACTGCTACCAGTATAAGCCCTACTGCTACCAGTATAAGCCCTACTGCTACCAGTATAAGCCCTACCGCTACACAGTATAAGCCCTACCGCTACACAGTATAAGCCCTACCGCTACACAGTATAAGCCCTACCGCTACACAGTATAAGCCCTACCGCTACACAGTATAAGCCCTACCGCTACACAGTATAAGCCCTACCGCTACACAGTATAAGTACTACCGCTACACAGTATAAGCCCTACCGCTACACAGTATAAGCCCTACCGCTACACAGTATAAGCCCTACCACTACACAGTATAAGCCCTACCGCTACCAGTATAAGCCCTACTGCTACACAGTATAAGCCCTACCGCTACACAGTATAAGCCCTACCGCTACACAGTATAAGCCCTACCGCTACACAGTATAAGCCCTACCGCTACACAGTATAAGCCCTACTGCTACACAGTATAAGCCCTACCGCTACACAGTATAAGCCCTACTGCTACACAGTATAAGCCCTACCGCTACACAGTATAAGCCCTACCGCTACACAGTATAAGCCCTACCGCTACACAGTATAAGCCCTACCGCTACACAGTATAAGCCCTACCGCTACACAGTATAAGCCCTACCGCTACACAGTATAAGCCCTACCGCTACACAGTATAAGCCCCACTGCTACACAGTATAAGCCCTACCGCTACACAGTATAAGCCCTACCGCTACACAGTATAAGCCCTACCGCTACACAGTATAAGCCCTACCGCTACACAGTATAAGCCCTACCGCTACACAGTATAAGCCCTACTGCTACACAGTATAAGCCCTACTGCTACACAGTATAAGCCCTACCGCTACACAGTATAAGCCCTACCGCTACACAGTATAAGCCCTACCGCTACACAGTATAAGCCCTACCGCTACACAGTATAAGCCCTACCGCTACACAGTATAAGCCCTACCACTACACAGTATAAGCCCTACTGCTACCAGTATAAGCCCTACTGCTACCAGTATAAGCCCTACCGCTACCAGTATAAGCCCTACCGCTACACAGTATAAGCCCTACTGCTACACAGTATAAGCCCTACCGCTACCAGTATAAGCTCTACTGCTACCAGTATAAGCCCTACCGCTACCAGTATAAGCCCTACCGCTACACAGTATAAGCCCTACTGCTACACAGTATAAGCCCTACTGCTACCAGTATAAGCCCTACCGCTACCAGTATAAGCCCTACTGCTACCAGTATAAGCCCTACCGCTACACAGTATAAGCCCTACCGCTACACAGTATAAGCCCTACCGCTACACAGTATAAGCTCTACCGCTACACAGTATAAGCCCTACCACTACACAGTATAAGCCCTACCGCTACACAGTATAAGCCCTACCGCTACACAGTATAAGCCCTACTGCTATACAGTATAAGCCCTACCGCTACACAGTATAAGCCCTACCGCTACACAGTATAAGCCCTACCGCTACACAGTATAAGCCCTACCGCTACACAGTATAAGCCCTACCGCTACACAGTATAAGCCCTACCGCTACACAGTATAAGCCCTACCGCTACACAGTATAAGCCCTACCGCTACACAGTATAAGCCCTACCACTACACAGTATAAGCCCTACCGCTACACAGTATAAGCCCTACCGCTACACAGTATAAGCCCTACCGCTACACAGTATAAGCCCTACCGCTACACAGTATAAGCCCTACTGCTACACAGTATAAGCCCTACTGCTACACAGCATAAGCCCAACCGCTACACAGTATAAGCCCTACCGCTACACAGTATAAGCCCCTACCCGCTACACAGTATAAGCCCTACCGCTACCAGTATAAGCCCTACCGCTACCAGTATAAGCCCTACCGCTACACAGTATAAGCACTACCGCTACACAGTATAAGCCCTACCGCTACACAGTATAAGCCCTACCGCTACACAGTATAAGCCCTACCGCTACACAGTATAAGCCCTACTGCTACACAGTATAAGCCCTACCGCTACACAGTATAAGCCCTACCGCTACACAGTATAAGCCCTACCGCTACACAGTATAAGCCCTACCGCTACACAGTATAAGCCCTACTGCTACACAGTATAAGCCCTACCGCTACACAGTATAAGCCCTACCGCTACACAGTATAAGCCCTACCGCTACACAGTATAAGCCCTACCGCTACACAGTATAAGCCCTACTGCTACACAGTATAAGCCCTACTGCTACACAGTATAAGCCCTACCGCTACACAGTATAAGCCCTACCGCTACACAGTATAAGCCCTACTGCTACACAGTATAAGCCCTACTGCTACACAGTATAAGCCCTACCGCTACACAGTATAAGCCCTACCGCTACACAGTATAAGCCCTACCGCTACACAGTATAAGCCCTACTGCTACACAGTATAAGCCCTACTGCTACACAGTATAAGCCCTACTGCTACACAGTACCGGTATAAGCCCTAGTTAGTAGTCACCTGCCAGGTAAAGCTGCCTTTGTTTGAGTGAAAACTGTGTTTTGTGACATTTCCTTTTAAGTTACAGTAACTAAAAAATTAAATTTATGTTTGAATTGTTGAACAAGTTTGTGTACTAGAAAGCTGTGGCCAAAGGCCACAGGCTTTCTAGTAGTTTGTATGATTTTAGTTGGGTTTATTTATCTATTTCATTCAATAGTTTAGAAAGGAAGCGATGAGTTAAGCATTTTAGAGAATTTTATTTTGTTATAATATTGATATACACCATGACCCGTAATATAGTGTCATTTTCTGATGACACGGACCCCCCCCCCCCCCCCAAAAAAAAATTTTTCTACAAATCTTAATCAAATTGCTTTAAATTTGAAACACAACTAGTTCAACTCACCGTGGTTGTTGCCATGAAACCGGAATTTCCGATTTTGCTTTGAAATTTTTTGTCAGCGTTTTAAAAAAGTGTCTTTTGTGAAATATGTAACAATATCTGAATTTAGTTGAGAAACAGCTGAGATATAGGCGTTCAAAGATTTGCAAGAATTATTGTTCGATGCAGGCCATTTATTCTATTTAATAAATACACAAAATTCTTGAACGTGTTATTTATTTTATGAGTAGTTATTGCTTAGCTAGTCATACATTAACAGAGTGTTCCAGAACATTGTGTATTATTTTATTGAATATAATAAATGGCCTTCAGCGAACGATAATTTATGTAATCTTTGAACGCCTATTTCTCTTTTGACCTCAGAAAATGACACTATATTACTGGTTATGGTGTATATTGGTATTTATTATTTTATTTTTATTTGTTTCCCTTCCACTTTATGTGCACTGACAGGAGTTGACAATAGCGGGTGCTAGTGTTGTCAAAGCTGCCATGTGGGCCTTGACAATGATACAGGCGGGAGGGGAGGGGGGGGGGGGGGGGGGGGGGTGGGTGGGTTGTCAGGGGGATTCAAACAACGTGTATTTCAGTTTTTGGGAAATTCGAAATTAAAATGTGTTTAATATTTATTTAGAAGTATGAAAAACAAGTAAACATAAATGTCGCCTAATTCATAACTACTGAGTTTCATCTAAGCTATCAGGTGAATTATTGTCCCTTTGAGTTGAGAAACCATCAACTAAACTCCTACTGCTACCAGGTGCGTCACGCAATCTCTGTGGATATCGAATATCAACGTTGGTCCACATGTGTGATAGACCATCACTGCTACTCGATTGCTTTAACATATGACGATCAGTTAGGTAATCCAGCTTATCGCTTTTATTTTGTAGATCTTCAACTATAATACCAGCTTCGGCTACTATATCGCGTTTTATAGCCAAACTCGAGTTCAATTCATCCCTGAGAAACGCTATCTCCAGTTCTAAAAGATATATCTGCGTATAGTAAAATATTACGTCATTAAATAATAAATTATTCAATTAATTAGGGATGAGTCCTGACCTACCAGCCCGAGCCCAGGGCCTAATTTTTGAAAAGGCCAAGTAGGCCAAGGCTAAGACGCTCCCACAACCTGCTAGCCGGCCCCTCTAACACAACACCTCTACTCATCGCGATCAGCCATGTCACTCACTGCTAACTACCCAATCCATCTACATTATCAATACCAATGCCTATCACTCTATCAGTAGACGCTTCGGTAATGTCACTGGCTCTCCATCACGTTCCTCTCGCCAATCAGCTGTCAAGGACAAGAGCAGGGGCGGGCTGATTAGTTTCATGGTGTTAGTGGCCGGAAACTCTCATACTTAGTGCCTGCAGGGTGTTGATGTGTTTTGGTAACTGAACTAACACTAAATAAAATTATATACAACAATTACTATAAGTCAGTGGCATCCGACTATGATTGATATAGCAGTGTCGGGCGATATAAAATATATAACTACAACCAAATTATAGGAATAAGTGGTGCGCTCGAAACAAGATAGACATCAAAAAAGATAACTATACTCTATTATTACGCGTGTTTCGGCAATGTATACAAGGATACAAGGGTTTGTGACTGCTACCTGAAGAACACAAAGCTTATGGATTTTATCTGTCTGTGGGTGTAACTTTATCCACCGTTAACATTCATCAATACAAATGTGCGGATTCATTGAACCAAATTACAATGAGAATATAATGTTGGGCGGAGTTCTTCGAATTAAAATCATCGGGCATCCCCGGAGGTCTAACCCGCGGGTACCGACACGTTGAGTCAGCTAGTCGCGACGCGACGAACGCAAGCGACGGGGTCCCAACCTCGGCCCATCCGAGTTAGTGACACGGATGATATCAGACGGATTCACTGGTAACGGATAGAGAGAAGGCGAGGGCAGAGCGGTTCATCTCATCAATGGGAGTCAGTGGACAGAATATAAAGGAGCCGGAGGGCAGCAATCGAATCACCGGTACTATAAACCCATTGGGTGAAGTAGTTGGGTAGTAGGACAATCAATGAATAACTGCCTAAATACAAACAATACGAATTCTCGACCAAACCTTCTTTCTATATCCCATACATCATTCTATATAGGAACTGGGTTTGGTTCACTGACATCACAAGGCCGTGTTACACTCAACTTAAATACAGAATAATAATGTAGATCGGCCTCGCGCTATATTTAGTTCATGCTGCTGCATAAAACCCAAATAATGTGAAAAAATATGCCCAACAAGAAATATTTTGCGGATAACTGATAATAACAACACAACAACTTGAACTCTGATTATAAATTACACCTAGCGAATGATACAGTAGGCCTATAAAACTAAATAAATAAAAATACAATTTATTAAACTATAAACATACGTGATTCTGCAACTTCTTGATATAGTCCATTCCTAGACCACCACATTCATAATTAAATCGATTATTAGAATCAGTTTCACGCGACGATGTTGACTTTATAAGACTACTATTGGTATGGAACCCGTGTAAGGGTGTCAGACACGTTATCTCTCTTCTCAAACTTCGGTCCACACTTGTGGGTCTTGAACTCCCCTCCATTATTATTGTAAGATAAATTATAAATTATTTCGTAGCTATCAAATCAAAAATAACATTTGTTGTATCCATAGTGAACATATTTAAACGCATTTTCGTAGAAATTGTTTGACAAGAAAATAAATAATTTAAAATAAACCGTTTAGTACAGAGTACGGTCTACAGAGCTCTACAGAGCCCTACAGAGCTCTACAGAGCCCTACAGGGCTCTGTAGAGCCCTACAGGGATCTACAGAGCCAGGGCCTTCATAAAATAACAGGCCTGGACACAGAGCTGCCCTCAAAAAAATAAGAGGCCAAGTAGGAAGTTTTCAAGAATAAAATCATAAAGGATTTACACAAATTGCCAATGGAGTTATGTTCTAGAACAAAAATAATTTAATATTTTATTAAATACTTGTTGTGTGTTGTGAAATTTTGAAATTATGGTTAGACACTGCAGTGTCAATAACTGTGAAAGTGGGAGTCAGCGGAGTGCATTGAGAACTGTTTTTGCTCCACCAAAAAACGTCGAAAAGAGAAAGTTGTGGCAAGAGGCACTACGCGAAAATGGTGTAGTGACATTAACTGATAGTATGGGAGTTTGTGAGAACCATTTCATTCCAAGTCATGTGATTGGAACAGGGCAAAGAATGCGCCTTCATAGAGATGCAACACCGTTTTCGTGCCGGGGTAATGTGGAAGCAAGCTCAAATTCATTTGCATCAACTGCAGAGAAGAGAAGATGAGGGTGAAAGACTAGATGCGGAGATCAGAGAGTTTTTGTCAAGTGACATAATAGTGTCCACATCTCAATTCGATGAGGGCGAACTATCTGAACCAAACAAGCTATTCTATAACTTAATCCAAAATAATGAAAATGTCGTTCACCTTTTTGGAGAGCATGGTGAAAGCGAAGCTGGTTCTTTAGTCAGTTTAGACAGCAATGGCATGGTGAAAGTTTTCGTTAACGGTAAGAAAATTACGTTGCCGGGGCACTTGACAAAATGGGAGAAGATCTCTCGATATAGTGAATTGAATAGTGTGTTAACCTTTGCCAAAGAAGTCGAATGGAATGAAATACATAATGCTACAATAGAAAGCGTTGTGAAAGACCTACAGGGACTTTCAGATAAGGTAGTTGATGAAAAGCAAAGTAAGTTATTTAGATTGTGCGCAGATCAAATTGAGTTAAGCTGCACTCCTCCAAATCGTCACCGTTTTGGTAAACTAGCTGACTTATTGTGTTTCTCGGTGATTTTGCATGCAATTTCCGCTGCTGCTTATCGCGAACTGTCAGAGTTACTATATTTTCCTAGTGAGCGTCATCTTAGAAGATTAGTTAGTGGAATTGGAGAGGCTCAATCTTACTGGTCGTCGAGATTTTCTCACCTTCGTGACTATGACTGTATTCTGCAGATAGACGAAGTTTATGTACAAGCCAAATTAATGTACAATGAAGGAAAACTATTTGGATTACCTGAAGGGCCAATCCCTATACCTTGTGAGAATGATGTATGTGAGTATTTGGCAAAAACACTCTTGGTCATGCAGGTAGTTTTTCTGCGCAGTAAAGAAAAGGAAGTGGTGATGATGAAACCAGTGGTTAACCTTAATACAGATATTCTCAAGAATGCTATCATGGAAAGTTTGAAAGTACTGCATGTATGTACTCTGAATGCTATTGCTCTCATCCTGGATGGTAATCGAACGAATCATAGCGCCACAGAGGCTATTGGAGGAGCTGTGATAATAAATCCCTTTACTGGCAGAGTTTTATTTAATATGGGAGATCCAGTGCATGAAATAAAATGCTTCCGCAATAACTTTGTAAACAAAGGTTTAGTCACTTTTCCTGATCCCATTGAGTTAATTGTCCCACCATTTACAAAGCTCCTAACAACACCAACGGTTTACATTAAAAATATACTTCCAACTACATCAGATTGGAACTTCAACATTGATGATTTGGAGAACCATGAAGCGAATGATGTGGATGCCAATGTTGAAGTGATTTCAACTGACGATGATTCGAGAGGAACAATATTTGACAATACCTGTTTTTTTAAAGAAAAAGTTAAAGACAAAGTATCTACCAACACAATCACTGCAGACTGGAATGAAATTACTTATGTCCATGATGATGAAAGTAACAACATTGTCAAATTACAATATTGATCTATACTATACAAGTATATTTTACCTGGACGTTTTCAGAACGATGCAATAGAACACCTTTTTGCTCTATTTCGGAGGATGAGTGGGTGCTCCTATCTCATCAGTGTGTACGAGATCATTTGTTCTGAACGAAAACTAAAGCTGAAGTCACTCATAAAGTTGTTCCAATCGAATCAGCGCAATTTCAATCTAACTCTTTCCTCATTTCTGGATCAATTTAAAGGTGATGGTAGTGAGAGCAGTCTAACTAGTGAAGATTATGATATTATAAATACAATACTGGGTAACCCACAAGTTGACTGTCTACTAGAGGAAGAATCCGAAAATGATGCAATGGTGGTAATATACTTGGCTGGAGTGTTAGCTTTCAGAATCAAACATAAGATTAAATGTGATGATTGCAAAGCTGAACTAACTGACAATGACTTAACAATTTACCTCGATAAGTCATTTCAATATACTACGATGATTGACAGAGGAAAACTCACTGTTCCTTGTAAGTGGCTTGTATTATATGTTTCACGATGTCTCGCAAGCCTAAAGCTGTTGATGACTGAAGCAAGTACACGAAATAAATTCCTGTCCAGTAAAGCACCACGGAAATTATTAGTTGCATTATTTGGACAGCTGCTCGGCATGTCAAAGTGTAAAAGTGGTCACAAAATGGGTGAGGGAACATCGTTGCAGGGCCGGCTGTCTAATATTCTTCTCAATAATTTCAGAAAAAACGTCACAAACGAATCAGCAAAACGGAAAAAGCAGATAGCTGACGACAAAAAACTCAAAAAGTTGAAAAGTGTTGGATGATGGAACTATTTACGTCAACATTTTACAAACATGATCGAAATACTAATTCTTTTTGTATAATTTATCTATGAAACGCAATCTTTAATGTCAGTTCAGAAAATAAAGTAAATGTTTAATTAATCATTCACGTAATATCAATAAATTATTATCAGATATTAATGGTATCATCAATAAAAAGTTAGCTTACTTTATAACGAAATGGCTTTATACTTATAGATAGATATAGATATATAGATAGATATAGATGTATAGGCTACTGTATATAGCATACAGATAACGAAAAAGAGCCCTTACTTACCCGTTGCTAGGGCGAAAGTCATACCCGATATAGTGGGGTGGGTGTTGGTCACATAGCCCCAAACTTGTTAGTTCAGCCGTTGCTAAGGAGAAAATCTATGTTGCTATGGTAACTGACTTAAAAATGTGTCCATTAAACTCCCCATACACGATATAGTACTGATTTCTGTTGATCCAATGGCCACAAAGTTGTTTGTTTACCCATTGCTAAGGAGAAAGTCACTGTTGCTATGGTAACTGTGACTTAAAAATGTGTCCATTAAATTCCCCATACACGATATAGTACTGATATGTGTTGGTCCCATGATCATAGAGTGAAATGAAGTAACACTTCCTACTTGGCCTCTTATTTTTTTGAGGGCAGCTCTGTGTCCAGGCCTGTTATTTTATGAAGGCCCTGACAGAGCCCTACAGAGCTCTACAGAGCCCTAAAGGGATCTACAGAGCCCTACAGAGCTCTACAGAGCCCTACAGGGATCTACAGAGCCCTACAGGGCTCTACAGAGCCCGTACTAGTTATTATTATTTACAAATGAAACTTTAACCTCCGCACTTGACTCTCGTTTACTGTTTTGCCCAGAATAAACCTGTCCATGTAGCCTCGCGGGATTAACGACGGTAGCCTGGGGCGCGGGTGGCCTCGCGGGATTAACGACGGTAGCCTGGGATGTGGGTGGCCTCGCGGGATTAACGACGGTAGCCTGGGGCGCGGGTGGCCTCGCGGGATTAACGACGGTAGCCTGGGATGTGGGTGGCCTCGCGGGATTAACGACGGTAGCCTGGGACGCGGGTGGCCTCGTGGGATTAACGACGGTAGCCTGGGACGCGGGTGGCCTCGCGCGATTAACGACGGTAGCCTGGGACGCGGGTGGCCTCGCGCGATTAACGACGGTAGCCTGGGACGCGGGTGGCCTGGGATTAACGACGGTAGCCTGGGACGCGGTTGGCCTCGTGGGATTAACGACGGTAGCCTGGGACGCGGGTGGCCTCGCGGGATTAACGACGGTAGCCTGGGACGCGGGTAGCCTCGCGGGATTAACGACGGTAGCCTGGGACGCGGGTAGCCTCGCGGGATTAACGACGGTAGCCTGGGCCGCGGGTGGCCTGGGATTAACGTGTCGGAAGCTGACGCACAGCCTGGGATTAACGTGTCGGAAGCTGACGCACAGCCCGGGATTAACGTGTCGGAAGCTGTCGCACAGCCCGGGATTAACGTGTAGGAAGCTGAAGCACAGCCCGGGATTAACGTGTCGGAAGCTGACGCACAGCCTGGGATTAACGTGTCTGAAGCTGACGCACAGCCCGGGATTAACGTGTCGGAAACTGACGCACAGCCCGTGATTAACGTGTCGGAAGTTGACGCACAGACCGGGATTAACGTGTCGACAAATTCGTACGTAGATTCTCAGGTTCCAATAATAAAACCTCGCCGGAAATAATTTATTATAAATTTTCCCAAAGTTTTGTATCAGTTACATTTAAATTTAATTTAAAACTCTTTTCCGTTATAGTCTTATAAAGTGCGTTATATAGTCTTATAATCTAAGGCTTTAGTTATTATAAGGTTTTATCTTTTGGAAGCTGAGAATCTACGTACGAATCGGTTGACACGTTATAATATATTTTATAGTATTATCGGTAGTATCGGTATAGTAGTATCGGGGTGAATAGATTAATATAATATAAGACTTTAGATGGAATATTGTATTCAAATTATTATAACAAACACTATTTATAATTTCTATAAAATAGTTCCAATATTAGTAGAAGAAAACTACTTGAATGATTCAAATACAACATTGTACAACATCAAGACATTGTGTCGGAGTTTATATAGATATAATTTGAAGTTGCTCCAACTAACACGTAACAAATAGACTTAAGAAATTATATACGTTAAACAATTGTATTTAAGTAGCGCTAAACGAAACAGACACGAAATTATAAAACACAAAATATTGCGAGAGTATGGACTACAATATTGAATGAAATAATTCCAGAAAAATGTGATTAATTAAAAATTAATACTACGATAAACAATAACAACACGTAATTAATCTTACTACGATAAACAATAACAACACGTAATAAATCTTACAAGTTTTTATTTACTATTTATGTAAAATATAGAGAATATAATGTATGAAAGTTAAACAATGGATCCAAATATTTGTAGTTAGGGTATTGTAACCATAGTAATAGGAAGGATTGCACCTGAGTCACTGTACCGGTCCATGTTGGGGTCCGGTGTATTGATATAATAGATTGGATTGTGTTGCACGTCAGGTATTCACAACGACTCGAGAAGCTTCTTGTATTCCACTAAGGTAGGCGCCGGTAACAGTCTGGGGGAAACTGCGGTTGGTGTGCTGTAAAAATAGAACGGTAACGGTTTGAGTTATTCTTGTGTGCTGCAAATATAAAACGGTAAGAGTTTGAGTTAGTTCGGTGTGCTGCAAATATAAAACGGTAACAGTTTGAGTTATTCTTGTGTGCTGCAAATATAAAACGGTAAGAGTTTGAGTAAGTTCGGTGTGCTGTAAAAATAGAACGGTAACGGTTTGAGTTATTCTTGTGTGCTGCAAATATAAAACGGTAAGAGTTTGAGTTAGTTCGGTGTGCTGCAAATATAAAACGGTAACAGTTTGAGTTATTCTTGTGTGCTGCAAATATAAAACGGTAAGAGTTTGAGTTAGTTCGGTGTGCTGCAAATATAAAACGGTAACAGTTTCAGTTAGTTCGTTGTGCTGCAAATATAAAATGGTAACAGTTTGAGTTAGTTCGATGTGCTGCAAATATAAAACGGTAACAGTTTGAGTTAGTTCGGTATGCTGTAAATATAAAACGGTAAGAGTTTGAGTTAGTTCGGTGTGCTGTAAATATAAAACGGTAAGAGTTTGAGTTAGTTCGGTGTGCTGTAAATATAAAACGGTAAGAGTTTGAGTTAGTTCGGTGTGCTGTAAATATAAAACGGTAAGAGTTTGAGTTAGTTCGGTGTGTTGCAAATATAAAACGGTAACAGTTTGAGTTAGTTCGGTGTGCTGCAATTATAAAACGGTAAGTGTTTGAGTTAGTTCGGTGTGTTTCAAATATAAAACGGTAATAGTTTCAGTTAGTTAGGTGTGCTGCAAATATAGAATGGTAAGAGTTTGAGCAGTTCGGTGTGCTGCAAAAATAAAACGGTAACGGTTTGAGTTAGTGCGGTGTGCTGCAAATATAAAACGGTAACAGTTTGAGTTAGTTCGGTGTGCTGCAAATATAAAACGGTAACAGTTTGAGTTAGTTCGGTGTGCTGCAAATATAAAACGGTAACAGTTTGAGTTAGTTCGGTGTGCTGCCAATATAAAACGGTAACAGTTTGAGTTAGTTCGGTGTGCTGCTAATATAAAACGGTAACAGTTTGAGTTAGTTCGGTGTGCTGCTAATATAAAACGGTAACAGTTTGAGTTAGTTCGGTGTGCTGCAAATATAAAACGGTAAGAGTTTGAGTTAGTTCGGTGTGCGGCTAATATAAAACGGTAACAGTTTGAGTTAGTTCGGTGTGCTGCAAATATAAAACGGTAACAGTTTGAGTTAGTTCGGTGTGCTGCTAATATAAAACGGTAAGAGTTTGAGTTAGTTCGATATGCTGCAAATATAAAACAGTAACAGTTTGAGTTAGTTCGGTGTGCTGCAAATATAAACGGTAACAGTTTGAGTTAGTTCGGTGTGCTGCAAATATAAAACAGTAACAGTTTGAGTTAGTTCGGTGTGCTGCAAATATAAAACGGTAACAGTTTGAGTTAGTTCGGTGTGCTGCAAATATAAAACGGTAACAGTTTGAGTTAGTTCGGTGTGCTGCTAATATAAAACGGTAAGAGTTTGAGTTAGTTCGATATGTTGCAAATATAAAACAGTAACAGTTTGAGTTAGTTCGGTGTGCTGCAAATATAAAACGGTAACAGTTTGAGTTAGTTCGGTGTGCTGCAAATATAAAACGGTAACAGTTTGAGTTAGTTCGGTCGGTGTGCTGCAAATATAAAACGGTAACAGTTTGAGTTAGTTCGGTGTGCTGCAAATATAAAACGGTAACAGTTTGAGTTAGTTCGGTGTGCTGCAAATATAAAACGGTAACAGTTTGAGTTAGTTCGGTGTGCTGCAAAAATAAAACGGTAACAGTTTGAGTTAGTTTGGTGTGCTGCAAATATAAAACGGTAAAAGTTTGAGTTAGTTCGGAGTACTGCAAATATAAAACGGTAACAGTTTGAGTTAGTTCGGTGTGCTGCAAATATAAAACGGTAACAGTTATAGTTAGTTAGCTGTGCTGCAAATATAAAACGGTAACATATTGAGTTAGTTCGGTGTGCTGCAAATATAAAACGGTAACAGTTTGAGTTAGTTCGGTGTGCTGTAAATATAAAACGGTAAGAGTTTGAGTTAGTTCGGTGTGCTGCAAATATAAAACGGTAACAGTTTGAGTTAGTTCGGTATGTTGCAAATATATAACGGTAAGAGTTTTTGAGTTAGTTCGGTGTGCTGCAAATATAAAACGGTAACAGTTTGAGTTAGTTCGGTGTGCTGCAAATATAAAACGGTAAGAGTTTGAGTTAGTTCTGTGTGCTGCAAATATAAAACGGTAAGAGTTGAGTTAGTTCGGTGTGCTGCAAATATGAAACGGTAACAGTTTGAGTTAGTTCGGTGTGCTGCAAATATAAAACGGTAACAGTTTGAGTTAGTTCGGTGTGCTGCTAATATAAAACGGTAACAGTTTGAGTTAGTTCGGTGTGCTGCTAATATAAAACGGTAACAGTTTGAGTTAGTTCGGTGTGCTGCAAATATAAAACGGTAACAGTTTAAGTTAGTTCGGTGTGCTGCAAATATAAAACGGTAACAGTTTGAGTTAGTACGATGTGCTGCAAATATAAAACGGTAATAGTTTGAGTTAGTTTGGTGTGCTGCAAATATAAAACGGTAACAGTTTGAGTTAGTTCGATGTGTTGCAAATCGTGACCAAAGAGCCAGAACAACACTCACCAAAAAATGTGGTTTCGAGAAAAATGCAAAAAACCTTCTCATTTCCCTCTATATGGATCCCGTCTCCTAATTTTTTCGACAGAGGTCTGGGAAGATACAATGACACATTTTATAATAGTGGCTAGCATTCAGAATAAATTTTGTTAATGAAAAAAACTGTTTTTTTCGTTATTTTCCAAAGAGGCAAAACAACACAAACTGAAATTTAACATTAACTCTAATCTGTGTGTGTTGTTTTACCTCTAGGATTTTATCACAGAAACATAAGAACTCACGTCATTCCTCGACTATTGAATGGTGTTTTTCCTGGCAAAGTATGATAGGGAAAGTGTGGTATGTGTTGTTTTACGTCTAACAGTTTTCAACTTCTATGTTGTGTGGGTTGTTCTGGTTTTCCATATCTCCTAAACGAACTGACATACAAGTCTAGGATTTTAACATAAGATGTAGAACGCCATCTTGAGTAATTTTGGTGAAAAATTTTTTTTTTGAAAAATTGTGGTATGTGTTGTTCTGGCTCTATGGTCACGAAATATAAAACGGTAACAGTTTGAGTTAGTTTGGTGTGCTGCAAATATAAAACGGTAACAGTTTGAGTTAGTTCGATGTGCTGCAAATATAAAACGGTAACAGCTTGAGTTAGTTCGGTGTGCTGCAAAAATAAAACGGTAACAGTTTGAGTTAGTTCGGTGTGCTGCAAATATAAAACGGTAACAGTTTGAGTTAGTTCGGTGTGCTGCAAATATAAAACGGTAACAGTTTGAGTTAGTTCGGTGTGCTGCAAATATAAAACGGTAACAGTTTGAGTTAGTTCGGTGTGCTGCAAATATAAAACGGTAACAGTTTGAGTTAGTTCGGTGTGCTGCAAATATAAAACGGTAACAGCTTGAGTTAGTTCGGTGTGCTGCAAAAATAAAACGGTAACAGTTTGAGTTAGTTCGGTGTGCTGCAAATATAAAACGGTAACAGTTTGAGTTAGTTCGGTGTGCTGCAAATATAAAACGGTAACAGTTTGAGTTAGTTCGGTGTGCTGCAAATATAAAACGGTAACAGTTATAGTTAGTTCGCTGTGCTGCAAATATAAAACGGTAACAGATTGAGTTAGTTCGGTGTGCTGCAAATATAAAACGGTAAGAGTTTGAGTTAGTTCGGTGTGCTGCTAATATAAAACGGTAAGATTTTGAGTTAGTTCGGTGTGCTGCAAATATAAAACGGTAACAGTTTGAGTTAGTTCGGTGTGCTGCAAATATAAAACGGTAACAGTTTGAGTTAGTTCGGAGTGCTGCAAATATAAAACGGTAACAGTTTGAGTTAGTTCGGTGTGTTGCAAATATAAAACAGTAACAGTTTGAGTAATTCGGTGTGCTGCAAATATAAAACGGTAAGAGTTTGAGTTAGATCGGTGTGCTGAAAATATATAACGATAAGAGTTTGAGTTAGTTCGGTGTGGTGCTAATATAAAACGGTAAGAGTTTGAGTTAGTTCGGTGTGCTGCAAATATAAAACGCTAAGAGTTTGAGTTAGTTCGGTGTGCTGCTAATATAAAACGGTAAGAGTTTGAGTTAGTTCGGTGTGCTGCTAATATAAAACGGAACAGTTTGAGTTAGTTCGGTGTGCTGCAAATATAAAACGGTAAGAGTTTGAGTTAGTTCGGTGTGCGTCTAATATAAAACGGTAACAGTTTTAGTTAGTTCGGTGTGCTGCAAATATAAAACGGTAACAGTTTGAGTTAGTTCGGTGTGCTGCTAATATAAAACGGTAAGAGTTTCAGTTAGTTCGATATGCTGCTAATATAAAACAGTAACAGTTTGAGTTAGTTCGGTGTGCTGCAAATATAAAACGGTAACAATTTGAGTTAGTTCGGTGTGCTGCAAATATAAAACGGTAACAGTTTGAGTTAGTTCGGTGTGCTGTAAATATAAAACGGTAAGAGTTTGAGTTAGTTCGGTGTGCTGCAAATATAAAACGGTAACAGTTTGAGTTAGTTCGGTATGTTGCAAATATATAACGGTAAGAGTTTTTGAGTTAGTTCGGTGTGCTGCAAATATAAAACGGTAACAGTTTGAGTTAGTTCGGTGTGCTGCAAATATAAAACGGTAAGAGTTTGAGTTAGTTCTGTGTGCTGCAAATATAAAACGGTAAGAGTTGAGTTAGTTCGGTGTGCTGCAAATATGAAACGGTAACAGTTTGAGTTAGTTCGGTGTGCTGCAAATATAAAACGGTAACAGTTTGAGTTAGTTCGGTGTGCTGCTAATATAAAACGGTAACAGTTTGAGTTAGTTCGGTGTGCTGCTAATATAAAACGGTAACAGTTTGAGTTAGTTCGGTGTGCTGCAAATATAAAACGGTAACAGTTTAAGTTAGTTCGGTGTGCTGCAAATATAAAACGGTAACAGTTTGAGTTAGTACGATGTGCTGCAAATATAAAACGGTAATAGTTTGAGTTAGTTTGGTGTGCTGCAAATATAAAACGGTAACAGTTTGAGTTAGTTCGATGTGTTGCAAATATAAAACGGTAACAGTTTGAGTTAGTTTGGTGTGCTGCAAATATAAAACGGTAACAGTTTGAGTTAGTTCGATGTGCTGCAAATATAAAACGGTAACAGCTTGAGTTAGTTCGGTGTGCTGCAAAAATAAAACGGTAACAGTTTGAGTTAGTTCGGTGTGCTGCAAATATAAAACGGTAACAGTTTGAGTTAGTTCGGTGTGCTGCAAATATAAAACGGTAACAGTTTGAGTTAGTTCGGTGTGCGGCTAATATAAAACGGTAACAGTTTTAGTTAGTTCGGTGTGCTGCAATTATAAAACGGTAACAGTTTGAGTTAGTTCGGTGTGCTGCTAATATAAAACGGTAAGAGTTTCAGTTAGTTCGATATGCTGCTAATATAAAACAGTAACAGTTTGAGTTAGTTCGGTGTGCTGCAAATATAAAACGGTAACAATTTGAGTTAGTTCGGTGTGCTGCAAATATAAAACGGTAACAGTTTGAGTTAGTTCGGTGTGCTGCAAATATAAAACGGTAACAGTTTGAGTTAGTTCGGTGTGCTGCAAATATAAAACGGCAACAGTTTGAGTTAGTTCGGTGTACTGCAAATACAAAACGGTAACAGTTTGAGTTAGTTCGGTGTGCTGCAAATATAAAACGGTAACAGTTTGAGTTAGTTCGGTGTGCTGCAAATATAAAACGTTAACAGCTTGAGTTAGTTCGGTGTGCTGCAAAAATAAAACGGTAACAGTTTGAGTTAGTTCGGTGTGCTGCAAATATAAAACGGTAACAGTTTGAGTTAGTTCGGTGTGCTGCAAATATAAAACGGTAACAGTTTGAGTTAGTTCGGTGTGCTGCAAATATAAAACGGTAACAGTTTGAGTTAGTTCGGTGTGCTGCAAATATAAAACGGTAACAGTTTGAGTTAGTTCGGTGTACTGCAAATACAAAACGGTAACAGTTTGAGTTAGTTCGGTGTGCTGCAAATATAAAACGGTAACAGTTTGAGTTAGTTCGGTGTGCTGCAAATATAAAACGGTAAAAGTTTGAGTTAGTTCGGAGTACTGCAAATATAAAACGGTAACAGTTTGAGTTAGTTCGGTGTGCTGCAAATATAAAACGGTAACAGTTATAGTTAGTTAGCTGTGCTGCAAATATAAAACGGTAACATATTGAGTTAGTTCGGTGTGCTGCAAATATAAAACGGTAACAGTTTGAGTTAGTTCGGTGTGCTGTAAATATAAAACGGTAAGAGTTTGAGTTAGTTCGGTGTGCTGCAAATATAAAACGGTAACAGTTTGAGTTAGTTCGGTATGTTGCAAATATATAACGGTAAGAGTTTTTGAGTTAGTTCGGTGTGCTGCAAATATAAAACGGTAACAGTTTGAGTTAGTTCGGTGTGCTGCAAATATAAAACGGTAAGAGTTTGAGTTAGTTCTGTGTGCTGCAAATATAAAACGGTAAGAGTTGAGTTAGTTCGGTGTGCTGCAAATATGAAACGGTAACAGTTTGAGTTAGTTCGGTGTGCTGCAAATATAAAACGGTAACAGTTTGAGTTAGTTCGGTGTGCTGCTAATATAAAACGGTAACAGTTTGAGTTAGTTCGGTGTGCTGCTAATATAAAACGGTAACAGTTTGAGTTAGTTCGGTGTGCTGCAAATATAAAACGGTAACAGTTTAAGTTAGTTCGGTGTGCTGCAAATATAAAACGGTAACAGTTTGAGTTAGTACGATGTGCTGCAAATATAAAACGGTAATAGTTTGAGTTAGTTTGGTGTGCTGCAAATATAAAACGGTAACAGTTTGAGTTAGTTCGATGTGTTGCAAATATAAAACGGTAACAGTTTGAGTTAGTTTGGTGTGCTGCAAATATAAAACGGTAACAGTTTGAGTTAGTTCGATGTGCTGCAAATATAAAACGGTAACAGCTTGAGTTAGTTCGGTGTGCTGCAAAAATAAAACGGTAACAGTTTGAGTTAGTTCGGTGTGCTGCAAATATAAAACGGTAACAGTTTGAGTTAGTTCGGTGTGCTGCAAATATAAAACGGTAACAGTTTGAGTTAGTTCGGTGTGCTGCAAATATAAAACGGTAACAGTTTGAGTTAGTTCGGTGTGCTGCAAATATAAAACGGTAACAGTTTGAGTTAGTTCGGTGTGCTGCAAATATAAAACGGTAACAGCTTGAGTTAGTTCGGTGTGCTGCAAAAATAAAACGGTAACAGTTTGAGTTAGTTCGGTGTGCTGCAAATATAAAACGGTAACAGTTTGAGTTAGTTCGGTGTGCTGCAAATATAAAACGGTAACAGTTTGAGTTAGTTCGGTGTGCTGCAAATATAAAACGGTAACAGTTATAGTTAGTTCGCTGTGCTGCAAATATAAAACGGTAACAGATTGAGTTAGTTCGGTGTGCTGCAAATATAAAACGGTAAGAGTTTGAGTTAGTTCGGTGTGCTGCTAATATAAAACGGTAAGATTTTGAGTTAGTTCGGTGTGCTGCAAATATAAAACGGTAACAGTTTGAGTTAGTTCGGTGTGCTGCAAATATAAAACGGTAACAGTTTGAGTTAGTTCGGAGTGCTGCAAATATAAAACGGTAACAGTTTGAGTTAGTTCGGTGTGGTGCTAATATAAAACGGTAAGAATTTGATTTAGTTCGGTGTGCTGCAAATATAAAACGCTAAGAGTTTGAGTTAGTTCGGTGTGCTGCTAATATAAAACGGTAAGAGTTTGAGTTAGTTCGGTGTGCTGCTAATATAAAACGGAACAGTTTGAGTTAGTTCGGTGTGCTGCAAATATAAAACGGTAAGAGTTTGAGTTAGTTTGGTGTGCGGCTAATATAAAACGGTAACAGTTTTAGTTAGTTCGGTGTGCTGCAAATATAAAACGGTAACAGTTTGAGTTAGTTCGGTGTGCTGCTAATATAAAACGGTAAGAGTTTCAGTTAGTTCGATATGCTGCTAATATAAAACAGTAATAGTTTGAGTTAGTTCGGTGTGCTGCAAATATAAAACGGTAACAATTTGAGTTAGTTCGGTGTGCTGCAAATATAAAACGGTAACAGTTTGAGTTAGTTCGGTGTGCTGCAAATATAAAACGGTAACAGTTTGAGTTAGTTCGGTGTGCTGCAAATATAAAACGGTAACAGTTTGAGTTAGTTCGGTGTACTGCAAATACAAAACGGTAACAGTTTGAGTTAGTTCGGTGTGCTGCAAATATAAAACGGTAACAGTTTGAGTTAGTTCGGTGTGCGGCTAATATAAAACGGTAACAGTTTGAGTTAGTTCGGTGTGCTGCAAATATAAAACGGTAACAGTTTGAGTTAGTTCGGTGTGCTGCTAATATAAAACGGTAAGAGTTTGAGTTAGTTCGATATGCTGCAAATATAAAACAGTAACAGTTTGAGTTAGTTCGGTGTGCTGCAAATATAAACGGTAACAGTTTGAGTTAGTTCGGTGTGCTGCAAATATAAAACAGTAACAGTTTGAGTTAGTTCGGTGTGCTGCAAATATAAAACGGTAACAGTTTGAGTTAGTTCGGTGTGCTGCAAATATAAAACGGTAACAGTTTGAGTTAGTTCGGTGTGCTGCTAATATAAAACGGTAAGAGTTTGAGTTAGTTCGATATGTTGCAAATATAAAACAGTAACAGTTTGAGTTAGTTCGGTGTGCTGCAAATATAAAACGGTAACAGTTTGAGTTAGTTCGGTGTGCTGCAAATATAAAACGGTAACAGTTTGAGTTAGTTCGGTCGGTGTGCTGCAAATATAAAACGGTAACAGTTTGAGTTAGTTCGGTGTGCTGCAAATATAAAACGGTAACAGTTTGAGTTAGTTCGGTGTGCTGCAAATATAAAACGGTAACAGTTTGAGTTAGTTCGGTGTGCTGCAAAAATAAAACGGTAACAGTTTGAGTTAGTTTGGTGTGCTGCAAATATAAAACGGTAAAAGTTTGAGTTAGTTCGGAGTACTGCAAATATAAAACGGTAACAGTTTGAGTTAGTTCGGTGTGCTGCAAATATAAAACGGTAACAGTTATAGTTAGTTAGCTGTGCTGCAAATATAAAACGGTAACATATTGAGTTAGTTCGGTGTGCTGCAAATATAAAACGGTAACAGTTTGAGTTAGTTCGGTGTGCTGTAAATATAAAACGGTAAGAGTTTGAGTTAGTTCGGTGTGCTGCAAATATAAAACGGTAACAGTTTGAGTTAGTTCGGTATGTTGCAAATATATAACGGTAAGAGTTTTTGAGTTAGTTCGGTGTGCTGCAAATATAAAACGGTAACAGTTTGAGTTAGTTCGGTGTGCTGCAAATATAAAACGGTAAGAGTTTGAGTTAGTTCTGTGTGCTGCAAATATAAAACGGTAAGAGTTGAGTTAGTTCGGTGTGCTGCAAATATGAAACGGTAACAGTTTGAGTTAGTTCGGTGTGCTGCAAATATAAAACGGTAACAGTTTGAGTTAGTTCGGTGTGCTGCTAATATAAAACGGTAACAGTTTGAGTTAGTTCGGTGTGCTGCTAATATAAAACGGTAACAGTTTGAGTTAGTTCGGTGTGCTGCAAATATAAAACGGTAACAGTTTAAGTTAGTTCGGTGTGCTGCAAATATAAAACGGTAACAGTTTGAGTTAGTACGATGTGCTGCAAATATAAAACGGTAATAGTTTGAGTTAGTTTGGTGTGCTGCAAATATAAAACGGTAACAGTTTGAGTTAGTTCGATGTGTTGCAAATATAAAACGGTAACAGTTTGAGTTAGTTTGGTGTGCTGCAAATATAAAACGGTAACAGTTTGAGTTAGTTCGATGTGCTGCAAATATAAAACGGTAACAGCTTGAGTTAGTTCGGTGTGCTGCAAAAATAAAACGGTAACAGTTTGAGTTAGTTCGGTGTGCTGCAAATATAAAACGGTAACAGTTTGAGTTAGTTCGGTGTGCTGCAAATATAAAACGGTAACAGTTTGAGTTAGTTCGGTGTGCTGCAAATATAAAACGGTAACAGTTTGAGTTAGTTCGGTGTGCTGCAAATATAAAACGGTAACAGTTTGAGTTAGTTCGGTGTGCTGCAAATATAAAACGGTAACAGCTTGAGTTAGTTCGGTGTGCTGCAAAAATAAAACGGTAACAGTTTGAGTTAGTTCGGTGTGCTGCAAATATAAAACGGTAACAGTTTGAGTTAGTTCGGTGTGCTGCAAATATAAAACGGTAACAGTTTGAGTTAGTTCGGTGTGCTGCAAATATAAAACGGTAACAGTTATAGTTAGTTCGCTGTGCTGCAAATATAAAACGGTAACAGATTGAGTTAGTTCGGTGTGCTGCAAATATAAAACGGTAAGAGTTTGAGTTAGTTCGGTGTGCTGCTAATATAAAACGGTAAGATTTTGAGTTAGTTCGGTGTGCTGCAAATATAAAACGGTAACAGTTTGAGTTAGTTCGGTGTGCTGCAAATATAAAACGGTAACAGTTTGAGTTAGTTCGGAGTGCTGCAAATATAAAACGGTAACAGTTTGAGTTAGTTCGGTGTGTTGCAAATATAAAACAGTAACAGTTTGAGTAATTCGGTGTGCTGCAAATATAAAACGGTAAGAGTTTGAGTTAGATCGGTGTGCTGAAAATATATAACGATAAGAGTTTGAGTTAGTTCGGTGTGGTGCTAATATAAAACGGTAAGAGTTTGAGTTAGTTCGGTGTGCTGCAAATATAAAACGCTAAGAGTTTGAGTTAGTTCGGTGTGCTGCTAATATAAAACGGTAAGAGTTTGAGTTAGTTCGGTGTGCTGCTAATATAAAACGGAACAGTTTGAGTTAGTTCGGTGTGCTGCAAATATAAAACGGTAAGAGTTTGAGTTAGTTCGGTGTGCGGCTAATATAAAACGGTAACAGTTTTAGTTAGTTCGGTGTGCTGCAAATATAAAACGGTAACAGTTTGAGTTAGTTCGGTGTGCTGCTAATATAAAACGGTAAGAGTTTCAGTTAGTTCGATATGCTGCTAATATAAAACAGTAACAGTTTGAGTTAGTTCGGTGTGCTGCAAATATAAAACGGTAACAATTTGAGTTAGTTCGGTGTGCTGCAAATATAAAACGGTAACAGTTTGAGTTAGTTCGGTGTGCTGCAAATATAAAACGGTAACAGTTTGAGTTAGTTCGGTGTGCTGCAAATATAAAACGGTAACAGTTTGAGTTAGTTCGGTGTACTGCAAATACAAAACGGTAACAGTTTGAGTTAGTTCGGTGTGCTGCAAATATAAAACGGTAACAGTTTGAGTTAGTTCGGTGTGCTGCAAATATAAAACGTTAACAGCTTGAGTTAGTTCGGTGTGCTGCAAAAATAAAACGGTAACAGTTTGAGTTAGTTCGGTGTGCTGCAAATATAAAACGGTAACAGTTTGAGTTAGTTCGGTGTGCTGCAAATATAAAACGGTAACAGTTTGAGTTAGTTCGGTGTGCTGCAAATATAAAACGGTAACAGTTTGAGTTAGTTCGGTGTGCTGCAAATATAAAACGGTAACAGTTTGAGTTAGTTCGGTGTACTGCAAATACAAAACGGTAACAGTTTGAGTTAGTTCGGTGTGCTGCAAATATAAAACGGTAACAGTTTGAGTTAGTTCGGTGTGCTGCAAATATAAAACGGTAAAAGTTTGAGTTAGTTCGGAGTACTGCAAATATAAAACGGTAACAGTTTGAGTTAGTTCGGTGTGCTGCAAATATAAAACGGTAACAGTTATAGTTAGTTAGCTGTGCTGCAAATATAAAACGGTAACATATTGAGTTAGTTCGGTGTGCTGCAAATATAAAACGGTAACAGTTTGAGTTAGTTCGGTGTGCTGTAAATATAAAACGGTAAGAGTTTGAGTTAGTTCGGTGTGCTGCAAATATAAAACGGTAACAGTTTGAGTTAGTTCGGTATGTTGCAAATATATAACGGTAAGAGTTTTTGAGTTAGTTCGGTGTGCTGCAAATATAAAACGGTAACAGTTTGAGTTAGTTCGGTGTGCTGCAAATATAAAACGGTAAGAGTTTGAGTTAGTTCTGTGTGCTGCAAATATAAAACGGTAAGAGTTGAGTTAGTTCGGTGTGCTGCAAATATGAAACGGTAACAGTTTGAGTTAGTTCGGTGTGCTGCAAATATAAAACGGTAACAGTTTGAGTTAGTTCGGTGTGCTGCTAATATAAAACGGTAACAGTTTGAGTTAGTTCGGTGTGCTGCTAATATAAAACGGTAACAGTTTGAGTTAGTTCGGTGTGCTGCAAATATAAAACGGTAACAGTTTAAGTTAGTTCGGTGTGCTGCAAATATAAAACGGTAACAGTTTGAGTTAGTACGATGTGCTGCAAATATAAAACGGTAATAGTTTGAGTTAGTTTGGTGTGCTGCAAATATAAAACGGTAACAGTTTGAGTTAGTTCGATGTGTTGCAAATATAAAACGGTAACAGTTTGAGTTAGTTTGGTGTGCTGCAAATATAAAACGGTAACAGTTTGAGTTAGTTCGATGTGCTGCAAATATAAAACGGTAACAGCTTGAGTTAGTTCGGTGTGCTGCAAAAATAAAACGGTAACAGTTTGAGTTAGTTCGGTGTGCTGCAAATATAAAACGGTAACAGTTTGAGTTAGTTCGGTGTGCTGCAAATATAAAACGGTAACAGTTTGAGTTAGTTCGGTGTGCTGCAAATATAAAACGGTAACAGTTTGAGTTAGTTCGGTGTGCTGCAAATATAAAACGGTAACAGTTTGAGTTAGTTCGGTGTGCTGCAAATATAAAACGGTAACAGCTTGAGTTAGTTCGGTGTGCTGCAAAAATAAAACGGTAACAGTTTGAGTTAGTTCGGTGTGCTGCAAATATAAAACGGTAACAGTTTGAGTTAGTTCGGTGTGCTGCAAATATAAAACGGTAACAGTTTGAGTTAGTTCGGTGTGCTGCAAATATAAAACGGTAACAGTTATAGTTAGTTCGCTGTGCTGCAAATATAAAACGGTAACAGATTGAGTTAGTTCGGTGTGCTGCAAATATAAAACGGTAAGAGTTTGAGTTAGTTCGGTGTGCTGCTAATATAAAACGGTAAGATTTTGAGTTAGTTCGGTGTGCTGCAAATATAAAACGGTAACAGTTTGAGTTAGTTCGGTGTGCTGCAAATATAAAACGGTAACAGTTTGAGTTAGTTCGGAGTGCTGCAAATATAAAACGGTAACAGTTTGAGTTAGTTCGGTGTGTTGCAAATATAAAACAGTAACAGTTTGAGTAATTCGGTGTGCTGCAAATATAAAACGGTAAGAGTTTGAGTTAGATCGGTGTGCTGAAAATATATAACGATAAGAGTTTGAGTTAGTTCGGTGTGGTGCTAATATAAAACGGTAAGAATTTGATTTAGTTCGGTGTGCTGCAAATATAAAACGCTAAGAGTTTGAGTTAGTTCGGTGTGCTGCTAATATAAAACGGTAAGAGTTTGAGTTAGTTCGGTGTGCTGCTAATATAAAACGGAACAGTTTGAGTTAGTTCGGTGTGCTGCAAATATAAAACGGTAAGAGTTTGAGTTAGTTCGGTGTGCGGCTAATATAAAACGGTAACAGTTTTAGTTAGTTCGGTGTGCTGCAAATATAAAACGGTAACAGTTTGAGTTAGTTCGGTGTGCTGCTAATATAAAACGGTAAGAGTTTCAGTTAGTTCGATATGCTGCTAATATAAAACAGTAACAGTTTGAGTTAGTTCGGTGTGCTGCAAATATAAAACGGTAACAATTTGAGTTAGTTCGGTGTGCTGCAAATATAAAACGGTAACAGTTTGAGTTAGTTCGGTGTGCTGCAAATATAAAACGGTAACAGTTTGAGTTAGTTCGGTGTGCTGCAAATATAAAACGGTAACAGTTTGAGTTAGTTCGGTGTACTGCAAATACAAAACGGTAACAGTTTGAGTTAGTTCGGTGTGCTGCAAATATAAAACGGTAACAGTTTGAGTTAGTTCGGTGTGCTGCAAATATAAAACGTTAACAGCTTGAGTTAGTTCGGTGTGCTGCAAAAATAAAACGGTAACAGTTTGAGTTAGTTCGGTGTGCTGCAAATATAAAACGGTAACAGTTTGAGTTAGTTCGGTGTGCTGCAAATATAAAACGGTAACAGTTTGAGTTAGTTCGGTGTGCTGCAAATATAAAACGGTAACAGTTATAGTTAGTTCGCTGTGCTGCAAATATAAAACGGTAACAGATTGAGTTAGTTCGGTGTGCTGCAAATATAAAACGGTAAGAGTTTGAGTTAGTTCGGTGTGCTGCTAATATAAAACGGTAAGATTTTGAGTTAGTTCGGTGTGCTGTAAATATAAAACGGTAACAGTTTGGTTTGATTACTGGATGATTTACTGATATCCAGTAATCAGAGAATTCGATGAGATCAATCTCTTCTGGTTCAACTATTCATCGGATGATATACTTCGGGATCCCGTTCCAAAAAAACTCGGAATCGGGACCGGGATCGGGATCGGGACCGGGATCGGGACCGGGATTACATTTTTAACGGGGATCCCGATTAAACACTACTGTGGGTTACGATTGCTTTGCTTCAAAATACAACGATTGTCATTTTTTAGTTGCCTTTGTTGGGCTAATTTATGTTTATTGGATTTACAGCAATATAATAGGGTGAGTAGTTTCACTTACCTCTCCGGCAAAGAATAGAACGCCATCGACATCGCTGGTAATGGATTCAACATCGTCCGGGGTACATCCCACCGGAATAAAGCTGTACGCCATCCCGGAATACGTCTCCTTGTACCAACGAGTAACAGTCGTCTCTATGGGAATGCCAACCTTCTCCTCGGGGAACAACTTGCGAAGCGTCGCTAAGCAACGCTCGACGACGAGCTGGTCGCTTAGCGACCGCATCTCCTGTACGGCGGAGCCGGAGACCAACCCGGCGATTATGAACCGGTTGCGGGTCGAGTTGTCGTAGAACACGGAGAACCAACCACGGGAGCCGCCGGTGGGAACTCCGCCGAACACCCGGGATTTACCCACCTTGGAGGCCCAGAAGGCGGCCTCACCGAATCGAAGGATCACCTTTTCGGTCTGGCCGCAACCCAGGCGGTTTACCGAACAGACCTTGGTCTCCTTGAGCGGCGGATCGAACTGGATCCCTTTCGATTGGAGAACCGATAGAGGCACAGCAACGACGACCTGAGAATAAAATTAATTTAGTTGTTAAAGTTACTATAAACTCATTTACCTACAGATTACAAGAAGGGGTTAAATTATAAGTGAGGAAGCAAATAGGAAACTAATATTTGTTTATGACTGAAATTTTTCACAGAAAAAAATCTGACGGTAAAAAAGTCTAAAATGTATAAATCAGTTTGTCAGAAACATCAAAACCAACTGTGTAAATCACTCATTTTTGTACAAGCAGCTGTCCAGCGATTTATAACTTAATTCTTAAATGAGAGTTTTATAACAGGTGCACATTGATACTTTAATCACTGTGATGACCGCAAAAAATACAGGTTTACTTTATCCAGCTTAATTGACTTCTTCAAACACGAAATCCCTCCAAGAATAAAACTGTTCCAATTAGACTGAACAATTCGTTCACTCAGAATAGTGTTAGGTTATGTGTAATAACGATATTGTTCATTACGTATTCTAGACTTTGTTTGGCGAAATAAATTCTCGGAAATAAAGCTGCATTTTATAGTTAGTTATGTTAGTGAGCTAATAAAGAGAAAATAAAACAATGTAATACGGAATCACTCACTTTATCTCCTTTACATATATCACCACTCGAGGTCACCACTTCCACACCACTACCACTGTATGTTACTTTGACGACTGGGGACTGTAACTTGATGTCTAGACCAATGGTAAGACGACGAGTGATTGCTTCGTAGCCTTCTACCAGTCTGGCAGAGGAACCGGCGAACTGGACAAAGGATTCGTTCTGGTCCCAACAGAGGGAGGAAACCTGATACAATAGAAACAAATAATACGCGAATTATTTTCACGAATAGCAACTATTATACTATTATGTTCTATGGCATATAACTACTCTAGAACTATTCTAGAACTACTCTAGAACTATTCTAGAACTACTCTAGAACTATTCTAGAACAACCGTATCAACACGAACCACTCGATTCCCAGACTTGAGTTCTAGAATGGCTAATTGGAACTCACCGTATTTAAAGGCGCCCCGCATTTGAGTTCTAGAAGGGCGCAATGGAACTCCATCAGTCTGTCTTCCTCTTCCGAGAACCTGAGTTTAGTCTCGCCAACGAAGGCGTTATGGAAGAACTTGATCTTCCCTCCCAAGCCAACGTCTTCCCGTATCGATTTTTCCTTTCGCCATTCCGCTATCGCGTCAAGAACAGCGTTGAAATGGAAGTCAATCCGTTGGTTCATTAACGGATCCACAACAGATCCGTTGTGACGGATCAGTGGGATCTCGTCGACAATTGGATCCAGACTAAAATCAGCCTAAATAAGTAATAAACACCAACTAATTATCTCTAGGGATACTTTAAACTTAGTAATAGAATACTAATATACGAGATTAAACAATTACCAATACATATTATTATTTATATATCCGACTTTATATCCGAACGCACGCACGCTGAAAGCACTTACCAAACAGGGTGACATGGTCGCTCTGGCAATGGAATATAACATCGACATCATCTGCATCCAAGAACATCGGATTTGTCATGAAGACACTGCCATGAAGTACAATGACATTGGAAATGGATGGACGTTAGTAACAAGCTCAGCAGTAAGAAACTCGGCCAATGCATCAATTGGCGGAGTAGGAATTCTGCTAAGCCCATTTGCACTTAAGACCCTAAACAACATCGAATCTATAAATTCCAGGGTTATGATCGCAACATTTGATGGGAATCCCAAGACAACAGTTATATGTTGCTATGCTACAGTCCAACCAATGCCTCAGAGCCAGAACAAGCAGTCAAGTTTTATGAAGAACTGACTGGACTTATTGAGGACATTCCGAAACACAATGTTAAAGTCATTGCTGGTGACCTGAATGCGCAAATTGGCCCAGAAGACATCAAGGGTTACACCTATAACACCAGTTCTAACAGAAATGGGTACTTACTTTTAGACCTAATGGAAGAATGTGAATTGATCCCAACAAACAACACATTCGAAAAGAGTAAGGGGAAGCTATGGACCTTTCAATACCCTAATGGAACCAAAGCACAACTGGATTACATCCTTATAAACAAAAAGTGGAGAAACAGCATGATCAACTGCGAGGCATACAGCTCGTTCAACGTAATTGGTTCGGACCACAGAATTGTGACTGCAGAGATCAGACTCAATTTGAGAGGCAGCAAACCCAGGACAAGCAAGCAAATCAACTATGACTGGGAGAAACTCAGAACTGACAATGCTGTAAAGGATGCTTATACAGTAGAAGTTCAAAACCGCTTTGAAGCACTTCAGTCAATGGATGAAGACCAATCCACCGATTCAATATACCAGAATATAATAACAGCCCACAAGGAATCATCTAAGAGGCATATCCCCCAGAAACCCAAACGAAAACAGTATGTGCCATGGCAAAACTCTGAGGTTACTTGTAAGAGAGAAGATCTTAAGATAGCCTACAAAGTTAAAACCGAACAACCAACAACCGAAAACATTAACAAGGTTGAGAAAGCTAAGGACGATCTTAAATTGGCCTACAATATCAGCCAGGAAAAGTACATACAGGATAAAACTGAAGCAATTACAACTGCTCACATACAGCAACAATCAAGACTTACCTGGCAAACTGTAAATGAGGTATCTGGTCGGAAAAGTTGTGGAAAGGGGGGCCTCAAAGCCGATAGTCCTGAAGAACGTGTTGGGAAGTGGAAAAATCACTTCAGCAACTTGCTTGGGCAGCCACCAAACATCAAGGTCAGCCCTACAAGGAAAATATATGACAAGACACTACCTATAGAAACAGGGGACTTCACACCTGCCGAACTCCAAAGAAGCATTAAAAGCATGTCCAATAATAAAGCAAGTGGATTAGATGAAATCCCAGCGGAGATATGGAAAACCGGAGTGCTAAACAGACCATTATTGAATGTTTGCACTACTAGGATCGGCATGCTGCATTGCAGCTGCATTTTTAGGAATGCTGTGCCGGCTTGTCAACAAAATTGCACCGCCACAAATCCCTATCACCCATGACATTTGCTAGATCATCCGCATCTTTAAGGCCAGTGTCCTTTAAGATGCGTCTCCAGAAAGTCATGGGCTGTCCACCATGCTTATTCACTCCATGAGGCTGCCAAAGTACAAGATTATGCACTGGCTGGTCCTCACGGCGAAAGCAATGTCCTGCAATGTTTGCAACCGGATGTTAAAAGGGGAAAAGCCACCACCAATTTGGACTAAAGGTCAACTAAAGCCTCTCCCCAAGAAAGGAGACCTCGGCATACCAACAAACTATCGTGGGATCTGTCTGCTTGTGGTAGCTGCCAAAATATACAATAAAATGATTCTATATAGGATTAGGCCTCACATAGAGAAA
This sequence comes from Nemertoderma westbladi, assembly GCA_032718475.1. Classification (NCBI taxonomy): domain Eukaryota; kingdom Metazoa; phylum Xenacoelomorpha; order Nemertodermatida; family Nemertodermatidae; genus Nemertoderma; species Nemertoderma westbladi. Next base: position 13,927 of record JAUCBJ010000073.1, on the reverse strand, counting down.
CTACTGCGTAAGAGCCAAAACGGATTTCGACCAAGTAGATCAACAATAGCTCAGATACTTGCACTACGGAGACTGATTGAAGGAATTAAGTCAAAGAATCTCCCCGCAGTCATGACTTTTGTGGACTTCAAGAAGGCATTCGACTCCATCCATAGAGGTAAAATGCTTGAAATCCTAAGAGCTTATGGAATACCAGAAGTAATTGTTGCTGGCATTGGATTGTTATATTGTGACACAGAAGCGCAGGTACTCTCACCAGATGGTGAAACTGAGTTTTTCTCAATCCTGGCTGGCGTACTGCAAGGTGACACATTAGCACCATTACTATTTGTAATTGTGCTGGATTACGCAATGAGGACGGCCACAAAGGGTGAAGATCTGGGATTCACACTTCAAGAACGCAGAAGTAGTAGATATCCGGCAACTACAGTCACAGACACCGACTTTGCGGATGACATCGCCCTGCTCTCTAATACGCTAGCAGATGCACAGCTTCTACTAAATAAAGTGGAGAGGGCTGCTAAGGAGGTTGGATTGCATATAAATGCTACCAAGACCGAATTCATGACCTTTAATGTTGATGGAAACTTGACAACCATTGATAATAATCCACTAAGGAAGGTCGACGACTTCCAGTACCTTGGATCATGGATAGAGAGTAGCAAAAAGGACAAAGAAGTTAGAAAGCGAAGGCTTGGTGGGTAGCTCTATCAAAAATAGATCCCATCTGGAAATCAGATCTCTCCAGGCACCTGAAGACTAAGTTCTTTCGAGCCACAGTGGAAAGTGTATTTTTATACGGGGGTGAGACCTGGACACTGACTAAATCACTTGAACAACGAATTGATGGTTGCTACACAAGACTACTAAGGGCAGCCCTAAACATCAGCTGGAGACAACACATGACAAACGCCGAGCTTTATGGTACAATACCACCTGTATCAACCACCCTCCGTGAACGCAGATTAAGATTCAGTGGGCACTGCTGGCGAAGTAAAGACGAGGTCATACCAGATCTACTTCTCTGGCAACCAACTCATGGAAAGCGTAGTCGTGGACGACCGGCCATAACATATATAGATCAACTTGAAAGGGATACTGAACTTGGGAGAAACGAAATTGCGACAACCATGGAGAATCGGGAAGCCTGGAAGGATCTCATTTCCACTGTCCGAGTTCGCTCGACCTAGTAGTAGTAGTTATTTACTTGTTATTCTTATTTCAGTTGATTTTGAAAAAAAAGGTCAACATTTGTATTTTGTATAGAAGCGACATTTTCCAACAATTATCAGTTCATTCTTTGACTCAGCTCCGCCAACCCGCTGAGTCAGTCTTGTCTATGCGGGAAGGCATCGGTGAGAGAGATGTTGGGGGGGGGGGGGGGGGGGGGGGGAGGGGTGTCGAACTGGTGACCTCCAGGTTGAAAGTCTGACGCTCTAAACCATTCAGCTAGCGGCTCAGGTAAAAGGTAGACCTGATACCCTGTTCAGAATTTAATTTTTAGTGTTTCCTAAATTTAAAACTATTTTTAATATTTTAGCAGATGAGCATGTCACCAAGTACCAGTATTGCTACAATGTTACATACCAACAAAATGAAAACAATATACATATTATTTTTTTCAAAAATATGACATTTCGATATTCCTCCAGCCTGTGTAACTTACATTATCTTAATATTATGCTTAAAATATACAATAAAACTAACACAAAGAATTCGATGAAAAGATACCTCAGAAGTGTGGATATCGCCATAATAGATACGAGCAGGTCTCAACGAATATCATCATAGGTATCAATCAATAATAATTGATTAAATAACGATAATTATTAATTATAATTTTTTTTAGTCAATGGGTTACAAAAAACCTCACTACTGATACGGGTTCGAACCCATAACTAGATATTCAGACGACGGGACACATACACGTCGTCCAACGAAACACGAGGTTAATTGGGGATGATAAAGGTATAAGATATTATTTATCATGATTTATACTTTAAGTATGGCTTGTTATGGTGGACCAGAAGGGCCAATTCGTTTATTTTTTATTTTTGACAGAAAAATTGGTTTATTTATTGTTTTTGAAAAAATAAACAAAAAACAAAATTTTACATAAGAAATGCTTTAATTCGTTAATTTTTTTCTAACCTAGAAAAAAATAAACCAAAAACCAATTCTTAATAGTTGCTACTTTGATTATACATGATTGAGTGCCTCTGTCTGTCCGGTAGTACAGTATGTCTGATTATAATTGATAGAAAACTACAGTTAAAGTTAAGGAATTTCGAGAAGTCATTGGTGACAGTTTTAGTTGCAATACTAATGGAGCTCCAGGATGGTGCGATGAATTGCGGCTACCGAGCTATGAAACACTTATTATGGTCAAAGTATTCTATTAATATGCCGCAGAACAGGGTCCACCTAATGCTTAATTATTTAGATCCGGATGTTGTCAATCACAGATTGCGAAAATCGCTGAGACAAAGGCCGGCTTCGATACACTTAAAACTTACGGATTCCCCTTCCTCATCCCATCCCATCCCATCCCATCCCATCCCATCCCATCCCATCCCATCCCATCCCATCCCATCCCATCCACCCATCCCATCCCATCCCATCCCATCCCATCCCATCCCATCCCATCCCATCCCATCCCATCCCATCCCATCCCATCCCATCCCATCCCATCCCATCCCATCCCATCGCCTCCCATGCAGCCACAGCAATTGACGGATTTTCAAGAAAAATAGTTAGCCTTAGTTTAGTTTAGATAGATTGACCAGCAATAACAATCCTAAAATCGTAACTCAAAATTACTTCGCTTTCCTGCAGTTAACTGACACATTGCCCAGGAAACTGCGTGTTGATGCCGGAACACAGAATTGTTTAATAGTTCGGCTACACCAAGAAATAAGAAAACTTATCGACGGCAGCGGGGAAGCAGCCAAACCTGTTATTATAGGAAGTTCCATCTATAACAAAAATCTAATTAATAAATCGAAATATTATTATATTTATTGTTATTCAACCGTTATTTCCCCTTTTTTACCTCATTTTCCAATTAACAAAGTAATATATTGAAAATAATAACGACAGTTATTAAGGGGTCTGGCTGGTTAATATAAAAACGCTAAGGTTTTTTAAAGAGTAACACGTTATCGGCCTCCTGGCCTCCTTCAGTACTCAAAATGTAAGAATAACGAAATGACTAAAAACCTTCACTGCAAACTCACAAAGCGCAGTGACGTTTTAAATTTCCCTCCACCTAATAAGGGTTTAACCCGATGAGAGTGATGGTGATTGGTTGAACTGTGTTGGGTGTATGCCGTACCGTAATTGTTTTACGTAAACGAATTATTATCTTACTATGGCTAGTAATATATACATATTCTGATATTTGATATGATATTTTTATGATCTATTGTATGTAATGCACCATTACATGGTGTTTCCAAATCTGGAACCGCTATTTAATAACTCTTTTAGTTTTCAAGTTATAACAATTTCCATTTAGGGATTCCTATTGAAATTACTATTACTATGTATAATGAAAGGTCGATTATCTCCAAATATATTTTTTATGAAATTGTCAACTTCAAAACCCTACCGGTACTACTTCTACAATTTTTATGCAATCAGTCTGAAACTTTCTGTGGGTGTCTACGTCTAGATAGCCACCCTGCATAAAAGTAGGCCTAACAGATAACTTTTCGAAATTTTTTGTTAATAAAATTTAATACTATTTATTTATAACAAACCTACAAAATTTGGATAAATTTGCAGCGCCACCTAGCGGTGCAGAATCATTTTCACAAAATTTCGCCTGATAGTTATGTTGCCCCATCTTTGATCTATCATATAAAAAAACTTTAATGTGATTAGATTCAAAACTGTAAAATCCTTAGGGTTTTAAGCGCAAACAAGTTTTTTTTATTGTTAACTAGTATTAACTAATATTAAATAGCGACATTTTTTTTTCTGACCTGTCATGTAGAATAGCATCTTAGGCACCTATATTCAAAATTATAGCCAAAACCAAACCATTTTGAAACGCTGAGAGTGATAAATCGAAGAGTTGTCCGAAAATTGTCCCACTTTTGGGACTTTTTGCCCCCTCTGACGCGAAGACTGGCCCCCAGCCCACGCGCTGGCCAGACGGGTACTCAACTCGATATAACTGTCTATGTCTACATAATCCTGTAATCTACAGATCTAGATACTGAGATAGCCTAATTCAGTAATTGGCACATGGCACATAATGATACCTACTGATCGACCTACTAACCTAGGCCTATTAAGTAAGTACCTACTGCAGTACCAGTACCCATCTAATGTAGGGCTATAAAATATATACACTTTTTTCCAGGTTAGGAACAAAAAAAACGAATTAAACAAATTCTTATCTGTACCGTGGCTGATTCAGGCCAATTTGAATACCTTTATTTTCTAAAGTTACTAATATAATTAAAAGGTGAATTTTATTACATTAGTTAGTACCGGCATTAATTTTTGAAATCAGTTATATTACATTAGTAGCCATTTTTTGATAGTGTAGTATTTATTACATTAGTATTTCTTTTAAGGTGAATTCTATTACTGTACATTAGTAATTTTATGAAAATAAAGATAATCAAATTGGCCTGAATCAGCCACGGTATATCTAACATTTTGTTTTTTATTTATTTTTTTTCCAGGTTAGAAAAAAATAAACGAATTAAACCATTTCTTATCTAAATTTTGTATTTTTTTGTTGGTTTGTTTTTGTTTTTCAATTTTGTTTTTGGTTATTTTTTCAGGTAAAAAAAAAAAAATTTACCAATTTGACAGTCAAAAATAAAAAATAAACAAATTGGCCCTTCTGGTCCATCATAGCTTGTAGATTTACTGAGGTGATTTAAGAAATAAAACGTCGGACAATATAGTTTATGGCGATTATATTAATTATTGGCGACAAACTCACCTGACGACACAACATGGTAATGGGGTTATTAACAACTCCGTACACAAACTGTCCGCTAAGGGGCGACATCGTGGCACCCTCGGACGACCATTGGGCGTCGTCTCGACAACGACCCCCCACCCGGTCAGTAGCCTCCAACACAGTGACACTGTAACCAAAGTTATGTAGTTGCCTAGCAACAACCAATCCGGCGACACCGGCTCCAACTACGATGACGCGAACGCGGCCCTATGGTGAGGTCATTAAATTCTCAAAGAGTTAAAGAGTTACGGGATATAGCGTCAATAACGTCATATTATGGTGAGGTAATTAAATTCTCAAAGAGTTAAAGAGTTACGGGATATAGCGTCAATAACGTCATATTATGGTGAGGTAATTAAATTCTCAAAGAGTTAAAGAGTTACGGGATAAAGCGTCAATAACGTCATATTATGGTGAGGTAATTAAATTCTCAAAGAGTTACGGGATAAAGCGTCAATAACGTCATATTATGGTGAGGTAATTAAATTCTCAAAGAGTTACGGGATAAAGCGTCAATAACGTCATATTATTATGGTGAGGTAATTAAATTCTCAAAGAGTTACGGGATAAAGCGTCAATAACGTCATATTATGGTGAGGTAATTAAATTCTCAAAGAGTTACGGGATAAAGCGTCAATAACGTCATATTATGGTGAGGTAATTAAATTCTCAAAGAGTTACGGGATAAAGCGTCAATAACGTCATATTATTATGGTGAGGTAATTAAATTCTCAAAGAGTTACGGGATATAGCGTCAATAACGTCATATTATTATGGTGAGGTAATTAAATTCTCAAAGAGTTACGGGATAAAGCGTCAATAACGTCATTATGGTGAGGTAATTAAATTCTCAAAGAGTTACGGGATAAAGCGTCAATAACGTCATATTATGGTGAGGTAATTAAATTCTCAAAGAGTTACGGGATAAAGCGTCAATAACGTCATATTATTATGGTGAGGTAATTAAATTCTCAAAGAGTTACGGGATAAAGCGTCAATAACGTCATTATGGTGAGGTAATTTAATTCTCAAAGAGTTACGGGATAAAGCGTCAATAACGTCATATTATTAAGGTGAGGTAATTAAATTCTCAAAGAGTTACGGGATAAAGCGTCAATAACGTCATTATGGTGAGGTAATTAAATTCTCAAAGAGTTACGGGATAAAGCGTCAATAACGTCATATTATTATGGTGAGGTAATTAAATTCTCAAAGAGTTACGGGATAAAGCGTCAATAACGTCATATTATGGTGAGGTAATTAAATTCTCAAAGAGTTACGGGATAAAGCGTTAATAACGTCATTATGGTGAGGTAATTAAATTCTCAAAGAGTTACGGGATAAAGCGTCAATAACGTCATATTATTATGGTGAGGTAATTAAATTCTCAAAGAGTTACGGGATAAAGCGTCAATAACGTCATATTATTATGGTGAGGTAATTAAATTCTCAAAGAGTTACGGGATAAAGCGTCAATAACGTCATTATGGTGAGGTAATTAAATTCTCAAAGAGTTACGGGATAAAGCGTCAATAACGTCATATTATTATGGTGAGGTAATTAAATTCTCAAAGAGTTACGGGATAAAGCGTCAATAACGTCATATTATGGTGAGGTAATTAAATTCTCAAAGAGTTACGGGATAAAGCGTCAATAACGTCATATTATTATGGTGAGGTAATTAAATTCTCAAAGAGTTACGGGATAAAGCGTCAATAACGTCATTATGGTGAGGTAATTAAATTCTCAAAGAGTTACGGGATAAAGCGTCAATAACGTCATATTATTATGGTGAGGTAATTAAATTCTCAAAGAGTTACGGGATAAAGCGTCAATAACGTCATATTATGGTGAGGTAATTAAATTCTCAAAGAGTTACGGGATAAAGCGTCAATAACGTCATATTATACATCTAAGTAGAATCTAATATGTTATCGGAGAGATGGATAACTAATGGTTTTATAAGAATGCCAAAATTTATCCCTAGGAGACGCTACAGCAATAACCTACAAAAATATGTAAATTTTGAGAAATTAAATATTTTTCTATAAAATTAAAGAATTATTAAATTTTATAGAAATCAATTTCCAATATAAAAAAAATATTTTGTTTTGTTAGATCACCAGAATATGAAACATTCCACCGGGGAGATGTGTCTCCGTGGATCAAACAGCCGTAATTCGAGAAGTAGAAGAGCACCAACCCGTTTTCCAGATTAGTTAACCTCATTACAATCTGCTCCAGATTAAATAACATCAAAATATCCAGAAACAATTTTAAAAAGTGGATGGCTTACACCAAAACCACCCACTTCATGCAAAAAGTGGATGGCTTACACCAAAACCAGTGGATGGCTTACACCAAAACCAGTGGATGGCTTACACCAAAACCAGTGGATAGCTTACACCAAAACCAGTGGATGGCTTACACCAAAACCAGTGGATGGCTTACACCAAAACCAGTGGATGGCTTACACCAAAACCACCCACTTACACCAAAACCACCCACTTACACCAAAACCACCCACTTAATGCAAAAACATACCAATAACTTTCCCATCATTTTTACATCGGAATATAGTTAATCGTGATTCAGTTGGAAATCCTCCAATTTTTCTACAAATCTTAATGAGATTGCATGACATTTTAAACATAGATAGTTTCACCCCCCTTGTTCGCGCTTTCAGACCTTTGGCAGTTTAACCCACCAAATCAAGATGTCTTCTAGATATTAAATCTGCTTTTAGTCTATGACAAGTATTTGATTCACTACACTAGTCGAAACCAATCCGTGCGCGACCATTCACCCGCTGGATATTCCCGGGAGATTGGGTTCGACGGTTTAATTTTATTGCTATGTAAGCCTAATGTATTATTCGACTGACAGTACTATATAATCTCTGACAATATTATTCACCTTCGGTAATATTAACAGTTCCTTTAGGACGTGGCGCTTTATCTATATAAACAGAGTTATGACTTAAACTACTCACAACGATATGGCTTAATTATAATCCACATATATGACGCATTCTTTAGGAATGCTTCTTTAACAGACTCACTCATACACAATGCTGCACAATACTGCACACTAATCTGCCGATCTTCACTGATTTTAGTCACATATAAAAGGAACACAGACTGGCTCATGTAGGGTCTATCAAATAACATTAGATTCACTTCAAACCACTTTAACATAAGTCACAATAGTTTATCTGTAACCCTTCTCTCTTACCTTCGGTATATCAAGAACATTGGGTTTCGGGGTTATTTATCGTTATTCCAAATATAATAATTCATCAACCATATTATGAAGAACTGACAGTAAATAGCAGTATAAAACAACAACTGAACACTGATTGTTATGAGTTTGCAATGTTTCAGCAGTCAGCATGTATGATCAGTCATCAGAGTCTTTAGGTAGGTTAAAGGATATATGCCCTTTATAATTAAACCTACTAGTGTACGACTAAAAAGCAGTACAGCACAAAATACTTCCAAGCCGTTCTTTCTTTGGCTCAAGACTGAATGTAAACACTGCACATAGGCATTGCGTCATTTCTCGGAAATTTTCTGTACAAGGAGCCACAAAAACGCTCTAATTGGCTGACTGAACTGAGAGACGCCGTAGAACAAAGGAAATCAACACGTATGAATGTCAGCTGTTAACCGTAGTCATAGTAACTACTGTTCAAGAGTAGCTATCACCCCTTTGCGTCACGAATTGCCATAGAATCATAAAATATGCCTTTCACAGTACACATACGGAGGAAATAGGTCTTAGATCCTCTAAAAACACCGATACAGCAATAATACGGTCTCTTACACTTATTAAATCAACTACAGAGTATTTTAATGTAAAAGATAATAAAAATAACGGGGCAATTCAGCAAAGGCTTTTACACCGCTCCCAGAAAATGGGATTTTCAGTCTATAAAATATAAAAATCACAGTTTCTAAAACATAAAGATACTCTAAACAGTTAGTCTTTCTTACGCAGACGGCGTTCACGCAGTTTTTTGAGGCTAGCAAGAGTCTTTTTCTCTTTGGGGGGAGCCACTTTACTAGGAGGGCCATAACTCCTGGGTGAAGGGTGCAATATGATTGCATCAGAAGGTGTAGGATTGTGGTCGAGGTATCTGCCGTTTCGATATGCTTCTCCTCGAGCTGATTTTCCTCCGCTCGTAGCTGGATACGTTCATCCAAAAACTCTCGCAGAGAATAGGATCGTCCAAGTTCGATAACTTCTTAGAGATTCTGGATTTCCCAATCGAATTGAGATAAGGCCAATTCGTTTATCGATTGGACTCACTGGTATAACTTACGTTTATCTGAACAAACGCAGGTTTCCCTTTTGATCTTTATAAAATAGCGTTTAACTCGTTTCGTACAACGCTCTCCTTCCCCTTGATGAGGGGTTGTATCGCGTTAAACGTGGACGACCATACGGTTGGATAGTGATATTAGGTGTCCGCGTCACAATCCGGCTAGGTAAGATGGGCGGCTAGCTAGAAATCACTGTCGGAGTGTTACCGATTAATTGTTAGGGTAGCACTAGATCTTTGAACAGTGAATACAGTCCGCGAGGATCCGCGACACCACCAAGATCGCAGGTCTGAGGTCCAACTAAGGAATGAGGAGGTTTGACCGAGTATTCCGGGACTCTGATCGTAGGTTTACTCCAGGATCGTTCGAGCCGAGTGAGCATAGGTGATACGTCAACAAGTTTCGGTTTACGTGGATGTTTATGTCTTTCCGCTTATTAGTTGGGTCTAGGGCATTTATCGTAATAATACCAAAGACGCACGTCTGGTAGGGTAAACGCGGGTGATATTTATTTGTTGTTACAATGCTTCTATCAAGAATTCCAAATATACGTTGGAGTTACCGCGTCCATTTGTTTCTTTAGTGTCTTTTCTTTCGAGTCGATTTCGAATAGAATTTTCGCATTCGAATTTCAGTTTATGGTTCCGACTCCGCTGGGCAGGATATATAGTCGACATAGTCCGTATTGTGTAAATCGATAGGATGACCATTAGTTAAGAAGCCCATATACGTACCATTACGCTGCGTATATCGAGCAGCGAATTTTCTATAGTCCAACTCGCGTGAGCTGCTCTTGGGACATTGGCGGTTCGATATAACGACCATCGTCCTTCGCAGCAGTTGGACTAACGTCGCCGCGTATTAAGCTATCAACAAACGCTTGTAAAAGTAGAGTATATCGCTCCCCGATACCAAGACCATCTTCTATCAACTCCGTCATATCTGCTATATATGAGTTTATCCATATTATAATGAGTTTATATTTAGGCGAGCGGGCGTCGCTGCCTACCCCAATCAACCCCGGACAGTACGAGATCCTCAGCGCCGATGTGTCGTCGCCTCTGTACTTTCGCCAACGACGTAGCCGCACAACGACAACGACAACCGGCACAAGTCACTCAACTGTCCGTCCCAAAGTCTTAGATGTACTTCAGGTTTTCCTTGGAGAGTTAGGTTACTTTTACGATTGCGACTGGCTACTGTAAACACACCTTAGCAGTAACATTCACCTATAAACTCACAAATACCACACACACAACTTGTCACAAATTACACACATTCGGGCCATTTGTCCGTTAGTCAATGCCTTCCAGAATGTCACTGTATTAGTATGTATCCTGGGATACTAGTAGTGCGCTATTTATTCCCTATGCTATTCAATGGGACAAGCTTTCTATTGTTCGTTTAACTCAATTCTAATTCTAGCGTGGTTGTTGCTATGGTGACATTATGCAAAGCTAGCGGTAGAATTAGGGTGATTCCAATGCATACAGATCTGGGATGTTATTTAATAGTAATTCTTTAATAGTCAATGTCCTGTTTTATACATGACTTTATGAATTTTATCGGCTATTGACTATGTTTGGGAGACTTTCGCACACTCATACACATAATAAGATAAATCTCCGCTCCCTTGATCTATTAATTAATGGAATTTAGGGAATGTTATAAATTGCGTAAAAATGGCAATTTATTAAATTCATTAAAAGGCATGAATTTAAATTTATTCCCTGAAATTTTATTATTTGATAATTAAATTGACATATTTTGATTCTAGAATATGTCTGGGGACACAAGATCCTTAATTCTATGACAATTGTCTTTTTAAGAATATCGGTAAATGCTACGATATCTTAATTGACTAGAATTGCTGAAGGATCTGAATTTTACAGATTTTGATTTATTAGATTTGCAAATATTAAATAATTAATATTTGAGATGGGCACCGATTTATTCCAGAACTTGTCTGGGGACGTTAACCACTGATTCTAGAATTTGTCTTTCAAGTATATCGGTGGGTGCCGCGATATCTTAATCGACTAGAATTACAGATGGTCAAAGGGTTTAACAGATTTATTTTGCGTTATACGCTACTGTTAAAGGGACATCACGCTACTATATGTATTATTTAATATACGGTATGAGAGCAATATCGCACGAAGCAATGTCAGTGTGAAGAGGCAAGTCGTTTCCAAGGTCTACCCAGAGCTTGGTTTAGCCGAGACACGAGGATCTGAACTTTGCATTCCTAATACTCTGCCTACCAATAATACTTGAATATAGTAGTGGCTTTATTGTACTTTAATAAGTACGGACATTTCATCTTACTGTAGTTACGTATTTATAATATAATACGGACAGTAAGGAAAGAGAAAAAATAATTATTTCTTCGCCGTCGCACTAAATATAATATAAGTAATTACGTACGTAATAAACACGAATATATTGCACTATTCTACAAAATAATCGCTAAATAATATTCTACTAAATTAAATAAAACGATTATAATAAAATTACATAGTAATACATACATAAATATAAAAATAATAGAATAATATAAATAATAGAGTCACACACCCACTCCATATGTTGTTACGTTATGGAGTCCCTAGATGTTTGAAGGATTAGGGAGGTGGTCGTGGGAAGAGAATCTTGCCTTCCACAGTTTCCGGAGAGTCCTCCATTCCCTTCTGATAAACACAAACGACCGACTGGGTGATTGAGTCGCTGCATCCTGAATACAATTCCAGGTTTCCTCTTCGTCCTGGAATAGTGACGATAGAAACATCGCTCAAAGTAGATGACGGCGTCACAAAGCCGATTCCAGGAGCTATAGTGGTCCGTCGCTCTCTGTAGGAGAGGTGAGAGTCCCTGCGAGACGTCTGATGTTCCAGAGCTCCAATCGCTCTCTCTGATCTTCATGAAGGATCCACTCGCGGTGGGGAGGCCCAGATCCACGGCGTCGTCCCTGGCAACATGTAATACCGACAGATCTATCCCGGGTTCAAATAACTCCGATCCACACGTCCGGGTTTCAGGTTCGACTTTCTCCGCTCCCTTGGCTGGTATAATCTCAGTCGGAGTAAGATGGGGAGGCCATTCATTCTCCTTACTCAGGAAGTCGGGTTCACCTAATCGGTCTGTAGTATCTGTCAGTTCTTGAGGAGTTGCTCCTCTGGAAGCGATGTCCGTTGGAGTAAACTTCTTGGGGCAATATCTCCATTGATCTACATTGGAGCTAAGATTGTCATTATCTGAGGAGTGTGGTGTTCCCTCAGTTGGGTCGTCTCCCTCACTAGTATCATCTTCCCATTCACTCATCTGGCAGACGCGATCTTGAAGCAGTCTTTCCCTGAGCGTTCTACCGGAAGGTCCAGTAAGGTACCAACCTACTCTAGTTCTTACCGCATAGGTCTGTAGTGGCTGCGGTTGAGCAGGCCGTTTCTCTAATGTCTCCAGCGCCTCATGCGCGTTTTGGCCGATGAGTATTTGCACTCCAGGATAATCAGTCTGGAATCGAGGTATGTTAAGATGTTGGATGCTCTCATCCTCGTCCCAATTATAAAGGTCTGCTTGAGTAGTAGCGAAGTTCTTTATAGCCACCATTTTCACTGACCTTATGCTGTGTTCTCCTAGTTCGTCTTGTGGGGTGGACAACGCGCCTACATAATAATCAGCTGTTATTGTAGATTTCCAAACTTGCATTATGCCAGACATGTTGAGCTTAGTTTGAAACTTGAGTTGTCCAGCAAATATATCTTCGGCTAGCTCTTTGTCGATGAATGTTCCTGTACTACCGGAGTCGAGGAGGGCGTTCACTACATAACTCCTCTTAGGTCCGTGAACCCTCACCTGCACCACAGGAAACTCTCGGATCCCTACATTTGAAGATGGCTCTTTCCAAGATGGTTGTCGCTCAGAATTAGTTAGAGTAAAGTCGTTGTCTGGATCCTTTTCATATGTGAGTGCTCGATACACTGCGGTATTTATCATGTAACAGGATTCGTTTTCGTCGGAGAACTCATCTGTATAGAATCCTTCCATCTCAGATTGATCAGTGTCGTTCACATCACTGAATTGGACATGTAACTCGGAATCACTTACCTGATTCGGACTATTTCGATCGAATTCAGCGTGCAACAAGATATGATGTTTCGCGCCGCACTTTGCACACCTTGCGTCGGAGTTACAGGTTCGCCGTTGGTGTCCTCGTCTGAGGCAATTATAACACAACCGCTTATCCCACATGACTTCACGTCTATCCTTTAGTGATTTCCTCAGGAATTTATCACACGCATTTAAACGGTGGGGCCCGTCGCACAGCACACATTTCGGCTTGATGTTACTTACTTTAACCTGTGCTATGTGGTGCACACTTGTTCTTTCCTCGGGCTTTCTCACCTGAATTCTTTTAGGAGACGTAGGAAGGGTTTTTTGTACCGGTTCCCTTCTGTCATTGGGTCGAGACTCGGATTTACTTACCTGATCTTTAGGCATTTTATTGACATAATAAGATCTGTCAGTGTCTTTCCCGCTGTCCTCTCCTTGAGAAGTTTGGCTTTCACCGTCGTCGGTATAACATACTGGTGTTACCCTTCTCCTAGAAACGGGTTTCTCA
>JAUCBJ010000072.1:0-37819 GCA_032718475.1 Nemertoderma westbladi | reverse complement strand
TTAATACTTATGGTATTATATTTCAGAGAAGATTGGGTGAAAGCAATTGAAGAAGTTGCTGCTTCTGTTAGAGCGAGCGAACTGCAGTCGCAAAGCCAATGGTATGCATCGATGAGCAGGCGAGGTTGCTCCAAGGTCTGTCTTATACAGTAATATACTGGGGAGCGTCAGAACAACACGCACGTAAAAGGGTGGTTTCCAGAAAAACTAAAATAAAATTAAATTAAATGTTTGTGGTTTAGCCAGGAGGGGGGGGGGGGGGGGGGGGGGGTGTCTGTTGCTACATATTACACAATGATATCCTGCATTGGTTGCGTGATGTATGGGTTGTTTTACTGGTTGCTGATACTTTTCAACAGTATTTTATAGTGTTGGTAGTGCCTTTTTACATATCAGATAAATTGAGCAATAATTCAAAAAGCGGTTCAATAATTTTAGCATGAACCGGTGCCGGTAGGCCAACTACGATTTGTTCCATTTTCTAACCAACATAAAGTCATTTTAAGATTGCAAGATGCAAAACAACCTCTTTTGGTGAATTTTCATGAAAAATAAGTTTATCAGTTTTATCTCCAGTTACAGTTCCCCACCACACAGTATATATATTTTTTTTTTTTTTGGTTTAGAAATTGGATGATTATGATATGATCAAAGTTTTAGGTAAAGGAACCTTTGGAAAGGTTCTTCTCTGCAAGGAAAAGGAGACAGGCGAAATATTCGCGATAAAAATACTTCGCAAGGAAGTTATACTTCAAAAGGTAAGGACTGTGAGTCTATTCTAATTTTTATATTATTTTCTTGCCCTTAAACTTCTACTTTCTAGAAATTTGTAGGCCTACTGTATATTTTCTTGCCACCTACATTTAGTTGAAGCCTCTACTCTTTTGCAATTCAAGACTTTCTTCATGCCATCGTAAGGTGTGAAACGTTCCAGTTAATAATAGTGCTATTCAAAATGCTTTAGCGATTGAATGTTTTTATTTTGCTGATGCGCTCATTTTCACTTGGGATCACTTTCATTTCATTGCGATGAGCGTCTCTCGTTCCTCGCGATAACAACTAACTTTACTTTCAGAACGAAGTCGACCATTTACGTTCCGAGAGTCGCGTTCTACAAGTTACTAAACATCCCTTCCTAACCGAGTTGAGATGCTCCTTCCAAACAAAAGACAGACTTTGTTTCGTTATGGAATACTGTAACGGTGGCGAGGTAGGAATACTGTAACGGTGGCGAGGTATGAATTCTGTAACGGTGGCGAGGTATGAATTCTGTAACGGTGGCGAGGTATGAATACTGTAACGGTGGCGAGGTATGAATACTGTAACTGTGGCGAGGTAGGAATACTGTAACGGTGGCGGGGTAGGAATAATGTAACAGTGGCGAGGTAGGAATACTGTAACGGTGGCGGGGCGGGGTAGGAATACTGTAACGGTGGCGAGGTAGGAATACTGTAACGGTGGTGTGGCGACGTAAAAATACTGTAACGGTGGCGGGGTAGGAATACTGTAACGGTGCCGATGTAGGAATACTGTAACGGTGGCGAGGTAGGAATACTGTAACGGTGGCGAGGTAGGAATACTGTAACGGTGGCGAGGTATGAATACTGTAACGGTGGCGAGGTATGAATACTGTAACGGTGGCGAGGTATGAATACTGTAACGGTGGCGAGGTAGGAATACTGTAATGGTGGCGGGGCGGGGTAAGAATACTGTAACGGTAGCGAGGTAGGAATACTGTAATAGTGGCGTGGCGACGTAAAAATACTGTAACGGTGGCGAGGGAGGAATACTGTAACGGTGCCGATGTAGGAATACTGTAACGGTGGCGAGGTAGTAATACTGTAACGGTGGCGAGGTGGGAATACTGTAACAGTGGCGAGGTTGTAATAATGTAATGGTGGCGAGGTAGTAATACTGTAACGGAGGCGAGGTTGGAATACTGCAACGGTGGCGAGGTAGTAATACTGTAACGGTGGCGAGGTAGGAATACTGTAACGGTGGCGAGGTCGGAATACTAAAACTGTGGCGAGGTTGGAATACTGTAACGGTGGCGAGGTAGTAATACTGTAACGTTGGCGAGGTAGTAATACTGTAATGATTACGAGGTCAGAATACTGTAACGGTGGCGAGGTAGTAATACTGTAACGGTGGCGAGGTAGAAATACTGTAACGGTGGCGAGGTAGTAATACTGTAATGGTGGCGAGGTAGGAATACTGTAACGGTGGCGAGGTTGGAATACTGTAACGGTGGCGAGGTAGTAATACTGTAACGGTGGCGAGGTCGGAATACTGTAACGGTGGCGAGGTAGTAATACTGTAACGGTGGAGAGGTAGGAATACTGTAACGGTGGCAAGGTAGTAATACTGTGACGGTGGCGAGGTCGGAATACTATAACGGTGGCGAGGTTGGAATACTGTAACGGTGGTGAGGTAGTAATACTTTAACGGTGGCGAGGTCGGAATACTGTAACGGTGGCGAGGTAGTAATACTGTAACGGTGGTGAGGTAGGAATACTGTAACGGTGGCGAGGTAGGAATACTGTAACGGTGCGGTGGCGAGGTTGGAACACTGTAACGGTCGCGAGGTAATAATACTGTAACGGTGGCGAGATAGTAATACTGTAACGGTGTCGAGGTCGGAATACTGTAACGATGGCGAGGTTTGAATACTGTAACGGTGGCGAGGTAGTAATACTGTAACGGTGGCGAGGTCGGAATACTGTAACGGTGGCGGGGCGGGGTAGGAAAACTGTAACTGTAGCGAGGTATGAATACTGTAACGGTGGCGAGGTGGGAATACAGTAACGGTGGCGAGGTAGGAATACTGTAACGGTGGCGAGGTAGGAATACTGTAACGGTGACGAGGTGGGAATACTGTAACAGTGGCTAGGTAGGAATACTGTAACGGTGGCGAGGTATGAATACTGTAACGGTGGCGAGGTATGAATACTGTAACGGTGGCGAGGTATGAATACTGTAACGGTGGCGAGGTAGGAATACTGTAATGGTGGCGGGGCGGGGTAAGAATACTGTAACGGTAGCGAGGTAGGAATACTGTAATAGTGGCGTGGCGACGTAAAAATACTGTAACGGTTGCGAGGGAGGAATACTGTAACGGTGCCGATGTAGGAATACTGTAACGGTGGCGAGGTAGTAATACTGTAACGGTGGCGAGGTGGGAATACTGTAACAGTGGCGAGGTTGTAATAATGTAATGGTGGCGAGGTAGTAATACTGTAACGGAGGCGAGGTTGGAATACTGCAACGGTGGCGAGGTAGAAATACTGTAACGGTGGCGAGGTAGGAATACTGTAACGGTGGCGAGGTCGGAATACTAAAACTGTGGCGAGGTTGGAATACTGTAACGGTGGCGAGGTAGTAATACTGTAACGTTGGCGAGGTAGTAATACTGTAATGATTACGAGGTCAGAATACTGTAACGGTGGCGAGGTAGTAATACTGTAACGGTGGCGAGGTAGAAATACTGTAACGGTGGCGAGGTAGTAATACTGTAATGGTGGCGAGGTAGGAATACTGTAACGGTGGCGAGGTTGGAATACTGTAACGGTGGCGAGGTAGTAATACTGTAACGGTGGCGAGGTCGGAATACTGTAACGGTGGCGAGGTAGTAATACTGTAACGGTGGAGAGGTAGGAATACTGTAACGGTGGCAAGGTAGTAATACTGTGACGGTGGCGAGGTCGGAATACTATAACGGTGGCGAGGTTGGAATACTGTAACGGTGGTGAGGTAGTAATACTTTAACGGTGGCGAGGTCGGAATACTGTAACGGTGGCGAGGTAGTAATACTGTAACGGTGGCGAGGTAGGAATACTGTAACGGTGGCGAGGTAGGAATACTGTAACGGTGCGGTGGCGAGGTTGGAACACTGTAACGGTCGCGAGGTAGGAATACTGTAACGGTGGCGAGGTAGTAATACTGTAACGGTGGCGAGGTCGGAATACTGTAACGGTGGCGGGGCGGGGTAGGAAAACTGTAACTGTGGCGAGGTATGAATACTGTAACGGTGGCGAGGTGGGAATACAGTAACGGTGGCGAGGTAGGAATACTGTAACGGTGGCGAGGTAGGAATACTTTAACGGTGACGAGGTGGGAATACTGTAACAGTGGCTAGGTAGGAATACTGTAACGGTGGCGAGGTAGGAATACTGTAACGGTGGCGAGGTAGGAATACTGTAACGGTGGCGAGGTGGGAATACTGTAACGGTGGCGAGGTTGGAATACTGAAACGGTGGCGAGGTAGTAATACTGTAACGGTGGCGGGGCGGGGTAGGAATACTGTAACTGTGGCGAGGTAGGAATACTGTAACGGTGGCGAGGTGGGAATACAGTAACGGTGGCGAGGTAGGAATACTGTAACGGTGACGAGGTGGGAATACTGTAACGGTGGCGAGGTAGGAATACTGTAACGGTGGCGAGGTAGAAATACTGTAACGGTGGCGAGGTAGGAATACTGTAACGGTGGCGAGGTAGGAATAATATAACTGTGGCGAGGTAGGAATACTGTAACGGTGGCGAGGTAGGAATACTGTAACGGTGGTGAGGTAGGAATACTATAACGGTGGCGAGGTAGGACTACTGTAACGGTGGTGGGGCGGGGTAGGAATACTGTAACGGTGGCGAGGTAGGAATACTGTAACGGTGGCGAGGTAGGAATACTATAACGGTGGCGAGGTAGGAATACTGTAACGGTGGCGAGGTAGGAATACTGTAACGGTGCCGAGGTGGGAATACTGCAACAGTGGTGAGGTAGGAATACTGTAACGGTGGCGGGGCGGGGTAGGAATACTGAACAGTGGCGAGGTAGGAATACTGTAATGGTGGCGAGGTAGGAATACTGTAACGGTGGCGAGGTAAGAATACTGCAACGGTGGCGAGGTGGGAATGCTGTAACGGTGGCGAGGTGGGAATACTGTATAACGGTGGCGAGGTAGGAATGCTGTAACGGTGGCGAGGTAGGAATACTGTAACGGTGGCGAGGTAGGAATACTGTAACGGTGGCGAGGTAGGAATACTGCAAAGGTGGCGAGGTGGGAATGCTGTAACGGTGGCGAGGTGGGAATACTGTATAACGGTGGCGAGGTAGGAATGCTGTAACGGTGGCGAGGTAGGAATACTGTAACGGTGGCGAGGTAGGAATACTGTATAACGGTGGCGAGGTAGGAATGCTGTAACGGTGGCGAGGTAGGAATACTGTATAACGGTGGCGAGGTAGGCATACTGTAACGGTGGCGAGGTGGGAATACTGTAACGGTAGCGAGGTCGGAATACTGTAACGGTGGCGAGGTAGGAATGCTATAACGGTGGCGAGGTAGGAATACTGTATAACGGTGGCGAGGTAGGAATACTGTAACGGTGGCGAGGTAGGAATACTGTAACGGTGCCGAGGTGGGAATACTGTAACAGTGGCGAGGTAGGAATACTGTAACGGTGGCGAGGTAGGAATACTGTAATGGTGCCGAGGTGGGAATACTGTAACAGTGGCGAGGTAGGAATACTGTAACAGTGGCGAGGTAGGAATACTGTAATGGTGGCGAGGTAGGAACACTGTAACGGTGGCGAGGTAGGAATACTGTAACAGTGGCGAGGTAGGAATATTGTAACAGTGGCGAGGTAGGAATACTGTAACGGTGGCGAGGTGGGAATACTGTAACGGTGGCGAGGTAGGAATACTGTAACGGTGGTGGGGCGGGGTAGGAATACTGTAACTGTGGCGAGGTAGGAATACTGTAACAATGGCGAGGTTGGAATACTGTAATGGTGGCGAGGTAGTAATACTGTAACGGTGGCGGGACGGGGTAGGAATACTGTAACTGTGGCGGGGCGGGTAGGAATACTGTAACGGTGGCGAGGTAGGAATACTGTAACGGTGGCGAGGCAGGAATACTGTAACGGTGGTGAGGTAGGAATACTGTAACGGTGCCGAGGTGGGAATACTGTAACAGTGGCGAAGTAGGAATACTGTAACGGTGGCGGGGCGGAGTAGGAATACTGTAATGGTGCCGAGGTAGGAATACTGTAACAGTGGCGAGGTAGGAATGCTGTAACGGTGGCGAGGTAGGAATACTGTAACGGTGCCGAGGTGGGAATACTGTAACAGTGGCGAGGTAGGAATACTGTAGCAGTGGCGAGGAAGGAATACTGTAACGGTGGCGAGGTAGGAATACTGTAACGGTGGCGAGGTAGGAATACTGTAACGGTGGCGAGGTAGGAATACTGTAACAGTGGCGAGGTAGGAATACTGTAAGGGTGGCGAGGTGGGAATACTGTAACGGTGGCGAGGTCGGAATACTGTAACGGTAGTGAGGTAGGAATGCTGTAACGGTGGCGAGGTCGGAATACTGTATAACAGTGGCGAGGTAGGAATAGTATTGTACATTGTAAGGAAAGTCATACGGAATACGACCAAAGATACCTTCTTGGGATTCCTTCAATACAAAACGACCCGTATATATTTATATATTATTTAAAATCAATTAATTGTAATCTCTTTGTCTTTCTAGTTGTTTTTCCATCTAACGAGAGCGAAGTTTTTCTCAGAGGACAAGGCCCGTTTCTATGGGGCCGAGATCGTGTGCGCTTTGGGATACTTGCACAAACTTAATATTGTTTACAGGCAAGTTTGTTGTAATAAATTGTAGGCGGCGGGTTGGCGGCGGGCGCGGGTAGGCGTCGCGGCGCGGGTTGGCGACTCGCCGCGGGTAGGCGGCGCGGCGCGGGTTGGCGGCTCGCCGCGGCTAGGCGGCGCGGCGCGGGAGGCCTAGGAAGGGGGTTAACATTAAGCCCCTAGCAATCACCAATAGATATGTTCGATGGTCTTACAACACGTGTGACTATTTACTGCTGATGGTGACACAGATCCATTCGAAGTCTTATGGGGAGTCCTTCACGGAGAAACTTGCACCATTCTTATTCATAAATTTGGTTGGTATGTTTTATGCATGTGCTTATTATTAGACTATCTAAAGTTGGGGTGATGGTAATACCCCCCCCCCCCCCCCCCCCCCCCATTCACAGGTACTAGAAGTACTGCAGTCACTGGAGGAAATCCAAGTCAATTAATTACCTTTTACTGATCTAGACTTTGCTGTTTTAGAGGTACTGTCAGAATCACTAGAGGGTGACCAAGGGCTCTTCTGCTCATTGGAGCAGGCTGCTTCTAGTTTTGGTATTTTAGTAAACTCCAAAACGATTTTTTACAAAGAGGAATTAATTAACAATAAGATGATTTAAAAATAATTTTTACAGTGAACTTTGACAGCAGTCAACAAATGCCTGATCGTAAGGAGATAAGCTTCACGGATGGCTTGCTTGAGCATGTGGATGACTTCTGCTA
This sequence comes from Nemertoderma westbladi, assembly GCA_032718475.1. NCBI lineage: Eukaryota > Metazoa > Xenacoelomorpha > Nemertodermatida > Nemertodermatidae > Nemertoderma > Nemertoderma westbladi. The sequence goes on along the minus strand of JAUCBJ010000072.1, from coordinate 30,462 downwards.
CATAGGATCATGGATCTCGAAGTCAGGTGAAGACCTTCGGATACTTTGGGGGAAGGCATGGGCATCATTGAATAGTCTGCCTGTATTCCTATATAGCCTGGGCTCTAACTGCAGAGAATACTAAATCTAATCTCTGGATGGCATTTATACAAGAGTGCTACGCCGTGTTCTCTGTGTAGTACAATAAACACAGCTCCAATCACACGTTAACATTGGAGGTCTTTCATTAGTCTCACCAAGCTTGAAACTTGAACGGAGCCACGTCAGCCTTGCAGGACATTGCTTTCGCCGTGAGGACCAGCCAGTGCATAATCTTGTGCTATGGCGGCCTCACGGAGTGAATAAGCATGGTGGACAGCCCATTACATTCTTGGGGCGCATCTTAAAAAAGGACACTGGCTTTGAAGATGCGGATGATCTAGCAAATGTCATGGGTGATAGTGAGTTGTAGCGGCGCAATTTTGTCAAAAGCGGCTCAGCATTTTTTATTAATATGATATATATATATAATGCAACATGACGATAGTAGTAGTAGTAGTCGGTTGATAGTGTTTTTTTAGTTATTTTAGACGAGTTCTTTTTAATTACCGGTAGTAACTTAGTGTGATCTAAATAATATTATAATTTACTTTTTAGAGATTTGAAGTTGGAAAATATTTTGCTGGATGTGGAAGGTCATATCAAAATAACTGATTTTGGATTGTGCAAAGAGGATATTAGTTATGGCGCAACAATGCAAACATTCTGTGGAACACCAGAATATTTGGCTCCAGAGGTAAGTGGGATATTATTTTACTATCCAAATTAAAAAGTTCCTCTAAAATTCCACATAAAAATTCCAAATTCCACTTGGCTTTCAACAATTTAGTTTAATATAATGTCACTGTATGCCTGCCTACACATGGAGCGCGGATGATGATGAAGCATTGTTCAATCTTGAATTCTCTATGACCGGATTTCTGAATTGACACCAATAAAAGAACGTCACCAAGATTTTGCAATGAATATTTAATTACATTCTGATTAGATAGATAATCGACCTGAAAAAATGTGTTTGCTCTCAAGATCAATCAACAGTCATCAGAACCTCAAGCTGCCTATTGCTAAGAGAAATAAATGCCTACAACATTCTCACAAAAGTACCAATATTAATTTTTATAATATTCACCACCGTACCGGTATTGCTAATAGACAATTCTTCAATTGTATTACCACAACCTGTTACTTGGGGATTATCATCATCGCATATTGGAATCGAGTACGACTGTGAAACCATACCCTTACACCTACCCATTTATATCTGCTCATCAGGTCTAAGGGTCATCAGGTCTCTAGTCTATTCTAATTGGGTTTAACGGTGACAAGAAAAGGCACAAATATTTTCAAAGTTAGCAAATGTTTCATGTGGACAAGAAAGGGTAAAAGTCTTGGACATTTCTATTCTTCAACAAAATATACTGACTTATTTAAACTGCATTAATTAGATACAAAATTTATTCAGCTAAAATAACAAAATTTTTTCAAAATTTAATTCAGCTAAAATTTATTCAGATAGGCTATTAATCATTATTATTATTACATCTTCATTATTATTGAGTTATTGAGATATAGAGTGCAAACCAACTACAACTCATGCTATGGCTTTATTTTTTTTAAACTGCTGTAATAACTATTTACTTACTTGTGTGTAAAGTAGCTCTTTACAGTGTGATGATCCGAGTGGCTTTGTTGCACGAACGAACGTTAGTGAGTGAAAATAAAGCCACGAGGATCAGAACACTGTAAAGTATTTTGCGACAAGTCGAAATGATTGTATATATATTATATTATAAGAGATAGAAACTGCACAAATTAAATTAGTTGCGTTATAAATAAATGTAAAAATTACATTAATTGTATGTTATAAAAAAGTTAGCTTATATTTATGGTGGCATTTGGAACAATTTTAATAGTTTACAGCTACTGGTTATTAATAGCTACCGGCAGTTAATGCAGAAGGCCTATCTGGCTGTCAGGCAATTAATAATAAATAGTCAACTATTGTTTACGTGGTAACCAATGACGCCGTCACTTTACAGATCGCCGTCGGGACATTACTACACCAAAACAGGCCAATACAATGACGTAATGTCCTCTAAAGTTGTTAAGTGTTAAATTACAATTCGCTGTTATTAATACTAATCGCGTTGAGTAATGTTACAATTTTGGAATAAAAACTTAAAAAATATAAGCAGGAGTCCAAATTTAGTACCTTAATATGCTGAAAATTTGGCTTTAAGAATATAGTTTGTTTAGGTTACAGATACTCCAAGTAGCAAGATTATGGCGCAATACCGGGATCCCGGCGAAAAATGTAATCCCGGTCCCGATCCCAACTTTTTTGGAACGCGATCCCGAAGTATAAATAATAGTGAAATCAATTTGTTTAATATCTGATAAATAGTTGCAGCAGAACATAAATGTTTTTTATTATATCGAATATATAACATGTCAGTAATAAGCCATCCAGTAGAGTAATCAATTTCAAAATAATTAAAAAAAACTTTATCTTACAAATATTTCAGAAGTGTAAGATAAAGTGAGTGATACCCAAAACCCGCCACATATTCTTACAATAAAAAATACAATCCAGGTCCCTATCCCCGTTTAAACACTAGTCTGGAGACCCTATTAATATTCAGTTATACGATAACATGATGTTTAATCTTTTAAACAATTTATATTATAACAACAACATATTATATGAGTGAATAATGACACGAATCCCACCTCCACCTGGCAGGATTAATGTCTCGCCTCGGCCAATTAACACTGGCCATGGGAAAGGAGCAGGTTAAAGTAGCATATTAGTCTAACCAAAACGATAAATGAAAGGTAATAGCACAGGTTACAGTAGTTTCTTTTTGCGAGTAACCGCAGCATTTATCTGCATCGATTTTCCCCTGGTGAGGAATGAATTTTGTTTGTGTCTGACAACTGTCTACCCCCAAAACGACTATAATTGGTTAACACTCGAGTCACTGTCTACAGCGCCACTGTTGGGATGTATGACGTCATCAATATTGTCATCTAGCGGTATTTTACTGTATTGCCTATTGTCGACCAATCCCAAGACATCGCTGTCGCCTTGAATAATAAAAATTAAAAGACCCACAATAACTGGAACGATGGTGATACTGAGTATGGAGGCGGCTGTACTAAAGTTGATATACTGAGTGATAACCGAACCCAAAACTGGGCCGATAATCAGCCCAGCGTTGCTGTTTATACGGAAGGCGGCGCTGACTACGGCGTTAGTCGTAGCGTCGTTGGCCCATCGCATGGAACGCAAAGCGACGCGGGACTGAGTCTCGAAGCTGGGTGTGAAAATGAGTCCGCCGGAAAGACCAAAGAGGGCGGAACCAATGAGAACGGTGGGGAGATTGGGAGGCAGACCGGTAGGCCCGAACAGTTGCATAGCAAGGGCCAATGAGACGGCGCCACCGAGCATTACGCAAGCGGGGTTCAGTCTGCGGGAGCGATGGAGCGAAACGCTTACCAACAAACCGACGAGACAGTTGAAAAAAGGCGGAATTAGAAACACCAGCCCGATGTATTGCACTTGCACGGCGTAGTCGTTCCGCAAATGGAGAGCGAAATTCGACGCGTAAAATCCCATAGCGATATTGAAAGTAACTTGTAGATACGCCGATAGCAGACAAATGTAGTTCTTATACAGTCCAGTCAATGAAGCAGCTTTTACTAATTTAGTGGGTTGGTCTATGCTTGGTGCAATGAATGCGCTGACGCCACAGACCAAGCAGTGGGCCGCCCCGAAGGTAACGAAAGGAAGGTAGAAGCCTCCCGTATCGTACAGCACCGCACTCACAGAGGGACCCAGACACCTGCCTACGTGCGCGGTTGCTATGGCAGCGCCTATAACCAGAGCCCTGTGGGAGCGGAATATTTGGGTGAGTAAACCGTAAGTGGCGAGATGAGCGGCCGTTAGCCCAACAGCCTCGACGACGCGCAGCGAGAAACACGCCACCACGAAGGCCCATTCGTTGGTTATAAAACTCGCTAATCCAAATAACATCACGGAAACCGCGGACGTCCCCCCTAAAGCCCCGATGCTAAGAGCATTGCTGAGTCGGCTTATACGGCTGCCCAGCGCGCAGTAGCTAAGGATACGGACTACCGCGACCAGACTGTACAACGCACCAATCAGGGAGTGACTCCATCTCCGTTGTGTAGCGACCAACGGGAAGAAAGGTTGGGGTATTGTGTAGAATAATGCCGGTGCTCCTTGGGAAGCCAACAACGACGCTCCTATAAACCATTGCGTAAGCGTATATCTTGGTCTCGGTTTGGTAACCTTGGCATCTAGTTTATCATATATCATTGCAAAATAATGTAGTTTTGGATAGCGGCTGGTATCTTGATTACGAGGCTGTACTATATACTGTCATGTTGCCAGAGATAGTGGCGCAAATTGACCGCAATATGTACCATTGTGTTGCTACATTATCTATTATTATCCTATACATCTATTATTCTACTATTAATTACTTTTGCTTCCATATATTCCACTTTTACTATACATCTACTACGCTGCAGCTATTAATTCTATCTACTACCCCACTATACTATCTACTACCCCACTATACTATCTACTACCCCACTATACTATCTACTATAATAGGTTGCTATACTATTTACTACGCTGCTACAATATATATTTACTACGACTCATCTCGGACGTGATAATTTATTATCGTCCAATGACCTGAGTTACGTAAACCACAGGCCTTATCCTATGTTCCTAAGGTTACAACAAATAATTAAATACGGCTAGCTGTTGTTTACAATATTAATGAATTACAACCGTTCACGCTTCCTAGTTTACGAGACGGTTTCTCAGACGGAATCCTATACTTTCAATATTTCACACCCGAAAAATAATAATAATCAATATTTATTGCTCCCTTTTAGCTAGTGTGCCAATGTTGTGTTAGCAGTTAATAATAGTTTCCTAGCCAAACGTTTGGTGTTCAGTATCTTATTTACTATAATACTCGTTAGTACGCGTATAATAATTAATAAAGAGGTTTATTATGCGCACAGCATATGGTATGGTAACCCTTTATTCTTAATGACATACTGGCTTACATACTGGCTACTCGCTAGACAATGCAGCCCAGAGTCAAACTGAAACGATAACAATTACGTATTATAAATGAATAGCGTGCTAGAGGCATAATAAAGATAATCATATCGTATCGTATTATAATGTTGCAACGGAATCGGCATTTATAATTTCAGGGATCGGGAATTTTTATTTTATTACAACCATACAGCAGGGCCTATCCATTTATATCTGTTTTTCATAATATACAAAATGTTTCCTAGAACAATTTAATTGATCTTATGCTAGCCAAGGCTTTCTTTTAACATAATTAATGGATTCAGTGCGTCAGATAGGGGAGGGGTCTTTCGACGCAATAAAAATTAATCCCTCTCCAGGGGAAATTCGACGCAAATAACAGATGATTACTCTCAAAAATAAAACTGTAACCTGTTCTATTGTGTTTAGTTTATTGTTTTGGTTAAAATAACGTGCCACTGTAACCTGCTCCTTTTCCTAAATTGAGAATTTAACATTGAGGCGGGATGTTAATTCGCCAAGATGGGATTTGCGTCCATTTTCAATAATAATTACTTTTTCCCTTGTGAAATTTTTTTTATTTTATCTTAAAATTACACTAATACTAAAAATACACTAACACTCGACGGGAACAATATAAAAAATGTTTGTTGTATTATTGTTTTGTTATATTATATCCCATTCTGTTCTATAACCTTAGACTCTTGTTAGTTTATTAATATAAGATTAGAATATAATATTAAAATGCTGGTATATCCTTGATGTAAAAGGGAAGCCAGGCAAAAATATATATGTTTTAATAGACATCCGCATCCGCATTCGTGCGGATGTAACCTCAGACATTTGCATCCGCATCTGCGGATGTTAAAAATATGACATTCGCAACATCCCTAGTTGTTACATTATGTCAACTTATCAGCGTTCTGGTGAATTACTCGTAACGCTGCAAGGTAGCACTTTGCAGCGTTGCGGCCTATAGGACGGAACGCTGCCAAGTAATCAAAAACATGGAAACAACTTCAATTACCGTATTCCAGAATGTATTATTTCCATTAAATTAATACGTGCTTCTTTATTCAATAAAGCAGCACGTGTTTGCATGATGGGTGGGTCCAGTTTGAAATGACGGGACTCGCTACTGTATGTAAGTAATTGTTTAAAGTGTAAGACTGTATTCCATACGTCCTATAGAATACATTATAGAGAAAATGAGCAAAGAAAATATGGCGATAGTGTTCAGTAACACTGAAAGAACACAGACGGTGACTCAGTTTGCTTCAGTCGACGATGGATCAAAGATTTATCACAATCATGCAGGAGATAACAACAATAAACTTTAAATTGATATAAATTTTATAGTACCGGTACATGTTAATAAATTTAACTTATATATTCGAAATAGTACAGATGAGTACAGATGATTTGTTTAAATGAGCATCCATAAAATCCCTTTTCACATACCGAACGCTGATAAGTTGACATAATCTAACAAAATTACATACATCATTGCTTGCAAAGTAGCACTTTGTAGCGTTATGACACGAGTTTATTTATGTACAGAGGGAGCGCAGCGAGGGAGGTTTACATAAATAAACAAGGGTCTTTAAAGCTGAAAAGTGACCTTTGCAAGCAATGTAAATAGTTATAATTTTATTGCAATCGAAATTAGAATATCGCAATTATTGATCAAATCAATAATTAGTAAACATAAAATTTTAAATTAAAACAAACGGGCTTATAGCTCCGGCAGTGCAAACCTACGGGCCCCTACCCTCACCGACCTATACTCCGGCAGTGCCAACCTACAGGCCCCAACCCTCACCGACCTATACTCCGGCAGTGACAACCTACGGGCCCCTACCCTCACCGACCTATACTCCGGCAGTGCCAACCTACGGGCCCCTACCCTCACCGACCTATACTCCGGCAGTGCCAACCTACGGGCCCCAACCCTCACCGACCTATACCCCGGCAGTGCCAACCTACGGGCCCCTACCCTCACCGACCTATACCCCGGCAGTGCCAACCTACGGGCCCCTACCCTCACCGACCTATACTCCGGCAGTGCCAACCTACGGGCCCCTACCCTCACCGACCTATACTCCGGCAGTGCCAACCTACGGCCCCCTACCCTCACCGACCTATACTCCGGCAGTGACAACCTACGGGCCCCTGCCCTCACCGACCTATACCCCGGCAGTGCCAACCTACGGCCCCCTACCCTCACCGACCTATACTCCGGCAGTGCCAACCTACAGGCCCCTACCTTCACCGACCTATACTCCGGCAGTGCCAACCTACGGGCCCCTACCCTCACCGACCTATACTCCGGCAGTGCCAACCTACGGGCCCCTACCCTCACCGACCTATACCCCGGCAGTGCCATCCTACGGGCCCCTACCCTCACCGACCTATACTCCGGCAGTGCCAACCTACGGGCCCCTACCCTCACCGACCTATACTCCGGCAGTGCCAACCTACGGGCCCCTACCCTCACCGTCCTATACTCCGGCAGTGCCAACCTACGTGCCCCTACCCTCACCGACCTATACTCCGGCAGTGCCAACCTACGGGCCCCTACCCTCATCGTCCTATACTCCGGCAGTGCCAACCTACGGGCCCCTACCCTCACCGACCTATACTCCGGCAGTGCCAACCTACGGGCCCCTACCCTCACCGACCTATACTCCGGCAGTGCCAACCTACGGGCCCCTACCCTCACCGACCTATACTCCGGCAGTGCCAACCTACGGGCCCCTACCCTCACCGTCCTATACTCCGGCAGTGCCAACCTACGTGCCCCTACCCTCACCGACCTATACACCGGCAGTGCCAACCTACGGGCCCCTACCCTCACCGACCTATACTCCGGCAGTGCCAACCTACGGGCCTCTACCCTCACTGACCTATACTCCGGCAGTGCCAACCTACGGCCCCCTACCCTCACCGACCTATACTCCGGCAGTGCCAACCTACGGCCCCCTACCCTCACCGACCTATACTCCGGCAGTGCCAACCTACGGGTCCCTACCCTCACCGCCCTATACTCCGGCAGTGCCATCCTACGGGCCCCTACCCTCACCGGCACCGTCCTATACTCCGTCAGTGCCAACCTACGGGCCCCTACCCTCGCCGACCTATACTCCGGCAGTGCCAACCTACGACAATACCAATACTAATAAATAAATACCGGTCCCAAATCTAGATTTGTACAAAGTATACGAATAAGTCGATATTTAATGTCCTTATACTTAATCCTGCTTATGCTACTACTGCTGCGGTTCATCAAATATTACATAAATAAACACATTATTCTGGAATGAACCCAATGAATATTTATGAAATAGGCTCCTCCTAACCATTGACTACCATTAAGGGTCTTGCTAATTTATTTCAATGTAAACTCTAATCAGGAATGTTCTATGAATGTTCTATTTGTGAGATATAAATATTAATTGAACAGCCAGAGCCAGAAATGAATAAGGTTGTATCAGTCATTGTTGTCTTAGGTCCCCCGACAGCTGCTGGGGGAGTAAAGGAAATCTATCTGATAGCTGGAATACGATCGATCAACTTGCTTACTGGGCGGAAAAGCCAACCAACCACCAAGGTTAAGGCTGAATCACCAGACGATCGCCCCAATGGTTGGAAGGCCCACTTTGAAAAGCTCTTCAATAATGACAGGGTATTGCCTGATAACTTTATAGAAGTAAAAGTGTCTGAGTCTGTACTCCCAGATATTCCCATTGGCGATATCTCCTTTGCAGAAGTGAAGGCTGCTGCAAAGAGCATTACGACCAATCGTGCCAGTGGAGTAGATGGTGTTCCCCCCTGAGGTCTTTAAAATACCTGAGTGTTTAAAGCTCATCTATCCCATCATAGTAGACATGTACCGAACAACAAGAGTCCCACAAGAAATGAAAACAAATAAGTTGGTGCCAGTTCCCAAGAAAGGCAACCTAACACTCTATTGTTCTTTTCGGGGAATCTCATTGATCTCGATTGCTGCAAAGCTAAACAATAGAATTCTATTAAATCGCACCAGGGATCCCATTGAGAGACTGCTCCGTGGAAATCAGAATGGGTTCCGTAAACCCATTTTGGCACTTAGAAGGATAATTGAAGAGTTATCAAAAAAGAAGGACAGGCATCTGGCTGTTATCTTTGTTGACTTCTTCAAGGCCTTTGATTCAGTATCCCGCGCTCTCGTATGTTCAGCATACTTTCATTATATGGGATTCCTGATGAAATTATTGCAGCAATCAGATCAGTATACGATGGTTCGACAACGTTTGTGTTTACTGTTGATGGTGACACAGAACCATTTGAAGTGTTATGGGGCGTCCTCCAGGGAGACACACATGCACCATTCTTGTTCATAATTGTGGTTGACTATGTTCTACGCATGTCCTTAGATCATGATGGGGTGATGATAACTCCACCTTCTGGATCCAGAAGTCGAGGAAATCCTGCCAAGTACCTAACTGATCTAGACTTTGCCGATGACTTAGGAATACTCTCAGAATCACTAGAGGGAGCCCAACGGCTCTTCAGCTCATTAGAACATGCTGCTTCTAGTGTTGGTCTTTTTATTAACTCCAGAAAGACCAAAATTTTGACAGTTAACTTTGAAAGTTCTCAGCAAGTCTCTGATCGGATGAGCATAAGCTCAAACGATGGTATGCTTGAGCATGTGGACGATTTCTGTTGCCTGGGATCATGGATCCGGAAGTTAGGTGAGGACCTTCGAATACGTAAGGGTAAGGCATGGGCAGCCTTGAATAGGCTTTCCAGGATTTGGAAGTCACCGAGAATTAATCGGAAACTTAAGGTCCGATTATTTAGAGCAGCAGTAGTTCCAGTACTCCTCTATGGGAGTCCATGCTGGGCTCTAACTGCTGAGGACACCAAATCTCTGGATGGCACATTCACAAGAATGCTACGCCGGGTTCATTGTGTCAAGTACAATGCACACATCTCCAACCAGACACTATATAACATTGGAGGTCTCATTGGTTCCCCCAAGCTTGACACTAGAACAAAATCGCCTCCGCTTTGCAGGACATTGCTTTCGCCGTGAGGACCAGCCAGTGCATAATCTTGTACTTTGGCAGCCTCATGGAGTGAATAAGCATGGTGGACAGCCCATGACTTTCTTGAGACGCATCTTAAAGGACACTGGCCTTGAAGATGCGGATGATCTAGCAAATGTCATGGGTGATAGGGAGTTGTGGCGGCGCAATTTTGTCTACAAGCCGGCACAGCATTCTTAAAAATGCAGCTGCAATGCAGCATGCCGATACTAGTAGTAGTAGGGGGAGTAAAGCAAAAATGTTGGATACTGAGTGTACACCCTGGGCGTTAGTGTCACTGCCTTATAGGTAACAGCCAAGAGAGAGCGCCCTTTGGGTTACCTCCGGTGTTTCGTGTTTCACACGTTCATCGATCACTTTTTTACTTTTACTCAGTCATAATAGGTTTAATAGCATTACCAACGTTATCGCGTTAGGTTCACATTTCAATAACACAAATAACATAGCCAATATAATACTAATAGGGAATAGCTTAATTATTGATTTTTAACATTTTAGTGCGGACTCTTTAACCACAAAAACAAAGTGGTCCCTTTGTTTTTTTTACCTGTAGACCTTTTGACGTAGAATCACTTGATGGCGCTAAATTTAATATAAATTTAGTAAGAAGTGGTTGCTATATGGTTTGACTATCTGTGGCTAGAGAGAACTCTGAACATTGCCTCACCCCCAGTGCCCCAGTCATCAGTAAAAAAAAATAATCAAGAACTCATGTAATAAAAAAAGTATGTAAAAATAAAAATCTAATCGTTTTTCTGTTATCATCAATATTGTTCATTTAATGGAAAAAACCGAACACGAACACCTAACACCGACTGAAAACTTTGGCCACAGACAAGTGTATCAAGGATATACGATATATATTTCGAGTGTACACTTATTTATTTTCATCCTACGTTTTTTAATATACCGCAAAACACGGCGGCCTAAAATAATAAAAAAAATCATTTCGAAAAATATAAATTAATAATATCGCATTCTTATACTTTCAATAAAAATTATTTTAAATTAAAATCTTTTTGACTATCGGTACGGTACTTTGTTTGACACTCAGACACATGGTATATGGAACCGGTTGTAATATATTTTGTTACATTATGACAACTTTATCAGCATTCAGGTGAATTACTCGTAACGCTGCAAGGTAACACTTTGCAGCGTTCTGGCGTTGCGGTCTATAGGACGGACACGGAACACTGCAAAATAAGCAATAACATGGAAACAACTTCAATTTACCGTATTCCAGAATATATAATTTTCATTTATATTAATGAGTGCTGCTCTATTATCCAGTTTACAGTGACGGCCGTAGCTACAAGGCCTACAAAGGCAGATTTCTGGATTTAGCAAATACCGAAAAATCCCGTTATTTTCCCATCGGTATCGGAATTTTCCATCGGGATCCCGTTGCAACAAAATTGCATTAGTTCGTCTGATTGATTTTTAGATAAATATAATGTTATATCAACTATAATAATTAAGTATTTTTAGCAATCATATCCCACCACCTACAGCTCTGTAGTCAGTACGTATACGTCGTACAAGGATAACTCCCTCCACCATACAATACAACGCTACTCCACTACAACCAATAAACTCTGATCATTGAGCGCGTTCATAAAGTATGGCACGCAAATTACCCCCCCCCCCCCAAACTTAACGCATGGCATACTTTACTAACAGGGACGCCCCGATACTTTTTCAATTATAAGAAACACACCATAATATTTGGTATCCTGGTATCCCGCCACCTGGGTTGTAAAACAAAAAGTATATCAAAAGCCATCAATTTCATAACCGCGATGTACCGGTACTTGAGATTCTCATCTTCACGATCAGACGATTGTGCGCTGTTGTCTGTATTTCAGGATGCAGGATGGAGTTGATTTCCAATCATAGTTGGCAGGTCTGCAGGTTGGGGTAAACGAGTCCGCCGATGGTTCCAAAACATTTGCACCAATACGCAATAGGCCTACATACCGTATTCTCTATGCTGCTATGTGAATAGAACAACGGTCTTTAGTTGCTGTTTACTGCCCGCACGTTTGGTACCACTACGAACTACTGGGCACTGGGATCTGACTGGAATAGCATGAAATAGAACGATGCTCCGAGATGTCGTAATTCGATATTTGCTACCGTATTACCGGTAGGCCTACCGGTAGCTTATATGATGAATATATATGTCTGACCTGTCTGCACCAACTCTGTCTATGCCAAGAGCCAAGCCCACCAATATCAATATCTGAATACGGAATATAGCTGGGGAATTATTCGTCTGTTATTACAACTCCAAGCAGCCAAGCTGCCCCAGACTCCTGAACTCTGTAGGTGCTACCTACCGTAACGGTACGTTGTACTCATAATAGAGCAAGGCAGCAAGGCACAAGGCCACAAACAAACCCAGACTGCCAGAAACCTCGCCATTGGCTCCTTCTGCATTCGCACGATCAAGAACGTTGGCAATTGGCAATAGTGACGTGCTTCCTCAATTTTTCAACTTCTGAACAAAATCATATTATAAACAAACAGTACAGCAGTATGCAGTACCGGTAAGTAACTGCAACTTGCTTACAGGTAGGCCTACAGGCTGACAGGCCTACCCAGCAGCCCAGTGCTGCAGTCCCAGTAGGCCTACAGTACTCACTCAACACGATTCAACTCACTCAACACAGCAACACGATTCAGTACAAATACTGAAATAGGCTCTACCGGTACATCCCTACAGCCCTACAGAAATACAACCACAATGATTCAGTGATTAGAGGGTTAAACTTTTCCAGGTACTGAGGTAGGCCCCTACGCCCTACTGCCCTATATCCCTGATAACCACTACATATCGTCTATCTATATACATATCCACTATGCACTATACTGCACTAGGCCTATACCAGTATACTGCTAATCAGTCAGTCAGTATACAGGTACATCTGTCTGTCTGTGTATACATGTCAGTACGTATCCACGTACTGCAGTACTGACGTACAGACGTATGTGCGTTCCGGTACGTACAGCAGTAAGGTACAGTCCAGTTCATGTCTTTTGTACAGCCAGATGCGGGCTGGATTCCGCAGTTTTTAAGTGGAAATCCCCGTTGCTTATCATTGGAATTTTAAAATTTAAGCGGGCGCTCTCAATAAAATTTGCTATTCTAAATCAAGGTGCAATGAATCTTCGGGGGCCACATATACGTGCGGAAATCCCACAGAAACACACCGTCCACGGCCAGTCTACATTCTCATAATGCGAGCCCTCGTTGTGGAATGATCTACCAGGGTCAATAACTCGAGCGCCATCTCTTGTCGTATTCCAACACAACCTGAAGAAACACTTTTTAGATAAACTTACATCCACGGATATCTCTGTGTTCACAATAACATAGCGATTTTATTATGTTTCTCTTACTTATAAACTTTATATTTTATCTACCTTTTATAACAGGATCCCTATGGAAATGAGATGTAATTATCTCTTAGAGCTATCCTTAGCGGCTACATTTTTTGTTTGTTAATTTCTATCGGTGATAACACTATACACAATGGGCGTCAAGCTTGGATCATGCTTTTTATCTTGTAATTATTTTAGTTTAAATATATTTTGGTAGTGTAAATATGTTAATTTGGTGAAAAATGTGGTGTCAGTATCGGCGTCTTTATTTTAACTTTTTTAGGATATTTTAAACAAGATCGAATCCATATTTATTCCTTATTATTTTATTTAAATATAATTCGTACATCCACAGACAATCAAGATACTGTAGTTTTGGAAAAAATAGTCTCCACCTCTCTAGTATTTTTTCATTTGGAACTTTAATATGTTTCTTGTTGCAAGTTGTTAATGGCAGTATTTATGTGTTATTTTATTAAGTAGGCCTATCAATGACGTTACTTATTTTTATTTGATACATGCACCTGGCCTATTCATATTAATTTTGCTTGTGGATTCTTTTCAGATAATTTTTGTGTACTTTTAACCTATCAGTTTTTAACAAGATCGAAACATACCATTACCATTTTATTATTTTTATTTAACTGGAGTATTATAACGCTTATACTGTATATTATATTATATTCAATTATGTTCTTAGTTTCTGTATCAATTACGTTCTATATTCATTTTATTTCAACTGCGAATCGAACATTGTTGTAAATATTTAATATTTAACACTAAAATTGCGTATATTATATTATGTACTAAATGGCGTATATTATGTACTAACTTGCGTATATTGTGTTAAACAGTAACAATTGCACTATGATTGTCGTAATGTACTGTAGTTGTACAAGCCATATACCTACAGTAACTGTAGTGATTTGTATTTATTTTACTTTGTAATCCGCTATTAAACAAGTTCAAGTTCAGCTGCAGAACTGTCAGTCAATCAGGCAGTTAGGTTAGGGCCTACTGCACTGCATAAATACCGGTAACAGTTAGAGTTCAGCTATTAGTCTTTAATCTTGAGGGGAAAAATCACTGTTTGTAGGAAATTTTTCACACAATTCTAAACGAAATAAAAAAGCGAAATTTTCCAGAATAAACAATGTCCAATAGATGCTCCCTATGGGGTGCCGACATAATTATTATTGAGTGAATTCTACAATTATGATCGGTCATTCTATAATTAATTCACGGTTGCTAGGCAACCTTCAGGTCCCTCGTAACCAAAACCTTGCATGCACAACCAAGTCCGATAATGAACCTCATCAAAGTCTCATCCAATTCCATCAACATTAAGTGCAAGAAGTTGTGTGTACAAACAAACACGTGTGAGAAATAAGGACAACCATTTCTGGCTCCGTCCATTGAGATATGGTTTTTCACTTTCGGATATTTCGCCCTCTAGCTTCAGACTGGTTAACTGCAGATTAATCACCTTCCTCAAAAAGACGCATTTTCAAGTCAAGTCAAGGATTTCACTTTGAGGCATTTCCATCTCGCCCCTCTAACTGTAGACTAGAGAGCTGCAGACGAAATTAACCTCCTTTGAATGACACAGTTAATGTCTAGTGAAACAACTTTTATTCTTATGATTATCGGTTTGATCCATTTATAATATATTGGATTCCCATGTAGCGATATAAGAGTATGGTGGCCGGGGGAGGGGGGGGGGGGGGGTTGCGAAGGCGAAGGTATGTTTTTGAGATTGTGTGGCGAGCCACGAAAGTAAGCGAGCTTTAGCATACGGGTACCACTAACTCAATCGGTGTGTCTGTCTTGGTGTGATGTCCAATTTAAAACATTAATAACTCGGCTAATCTCCGATGAAATCTAACCAAACTTTGCACACATGTTGTTTGGCAAAAGTTTAGAAATTTTCCAAGTTGAATTTGCGTGTGGCCTTCGAGAAGCTAAGATAAAAACAGTTAATTAGTTAATTAAGTTGATTGGGGTAAAACAGCATTTATTTATTTAATAATTAATATTTAATAATTAATTTAATATATTTAGCGGGAAATTTATTATTATCTAGTATAATTATAAATTATTTACTTTATAAATTATTTTATATACTTAAAAATTATACAGCTGTAATCCCCATATCCCATTCCATTATAGTTTTTAATTAGTTCAAGTTAGTCTTTAATAATTGTGTTTTTAATTGATCTACAGTATTAAGTTATCAAATACCCAGGTCAGTTTCCAACTCCCTCATTCCTTCCTTGACATGCTTGCTATTGCCTAGCCTATCATGGAACCAGTCCAACCACCTCACTACTACTCGAGCAATAGGTAATTACACGTTCGTGGGGCCTTCGCGCAGCATGGGGCTCAGTTACAGTATGAGATACAAATTAAAATTGAGCAATTCTATCAGAAAATCGGTCTTTAAGAAATTTAACCAAACCGCTAATAAATCAAAGAACAGGAGAAAGTTCCTCCCCTTCAACCCTCTTAATCTGCTCACCCAAAAGGCGCACTGAGGATTGATGAAAAGGCAGGTACTGTACAGTATTAACAGGAGAGTTTTGTTTTAATACGTAATCATATTTTTGAGTAGATAAATTTTTTAAAAAGTATAGGGCGAGACACGAAAGTAAGCGAGCTTAGCATACCGGACCACTACCCTTATCGGTGTGTCTGTAGATCTGTCGTTCTATAGATCCGTCTAACTAAACGTTAATAACGTTAATAATTCTCGACGAAATCTAACCAAACTTGGTACCTGAATTTAGACGGCATTGCCTGGGAGTCTTAAGGATCTGGGGATCCCTTAAGGGAGTCTACTTTGCATCATCATCATCATACAAAAAGTTACATAGAATGCATGGGGAGTGGTACACCCCTAAGAATGTATGAATGAATGAAGTAGAATGTCCGGGGGAATATTATTTGTATCACTGTATGTTTGGGTTTGGGGGGGGGGGGGGGGGGGTGGTGGTGGTTCTAACATACAGAACAACACCAGTACGAGTCAATACAATATGTCGTGGAATTAATTTCACTTTCCTCTATAGGTACTTGAGGAGAACGACTACGGACGCGCGGTAGACTGGTGGGGCGTAGGCGTTGTTATTTACGAGATGCTGTGCGGACGTCTACCATTCTACGACAGGAACCACGATGTTCTATACGACCTGATCGCAACAGGAAAGCTCGAATTCCCCCGGTCAAGTCGGATATCCCAGAACGCGCGGAATGTTTGCGTCCGGCTATTGGTGAAGAACCCCGAGGAGAGGTGAGTAGGTTAGCCATTGGTAACACCAAGTCCAAGTCGAGTTTTGTTGCAAATTATTTTATGGGCCCTTTTGAACGGTAGTAATGTGACTACTGCGCCCGATTCAACCCCACCGACTAGCGGTACCGACAACGGAGTTGCACCAGTCGTCGCTGAAGTAAAGTAAATACAAATACAATAACAGTAAGTAAAGTTGTAACACCGGATGAAACCAACCTTCTTGGTTGTTACATGTAAGACAGATATGGCCCGCACTCACTCCAACGGATGTTTACTCTCCCAGCAGGTCGCCACATCGCTGGTCCAGCGGGGATCGAGACCCCAACTAGAAGCAAATCGAGATAACACTCGACCAACTAATGTACCTTGTGGAATGGTACAGTAACTGTAATAAATATTACTGTGACCGCGGCGTAAACTGCTTGAACTCCACAACAAATCACCACCGTCCACGTCCATATTCGGACACAAAATTAATTATTACTGTATAATTATGGCTAAAATGTAGGTGTTATAATATTGTTTATAAAATTTTATATAATTTTATATAATATTTCCAAACTTCTACAGATTGGGTGGAAGTGTTCAAGACGCTGACGAGGTAAAGATGCACCCGTTCTTTCTCCCTATGGACTTCAATCTCGTCGAACAAAAAAAGGTAATATGTTTCAATATTATTCTCACACCCAGATAATTATTCTCACTCCCAGATCATTGCTCTCACTCCCAGATCATCCACTCACTACCAGATCATTATTCTCAATCCCAGATCATTATTCTCACACCCAGATCATTATTCTCAATCCCAGATCAATATTCTCACTCCCAGATCATTATACTCACTCCCAGATCATTATTCTCACTCCCAGATCAATATTCTCACTCCCTCCCATGCCATTATTATCACTCCTAGATCATTATATTCACTCCCAGATCATTATTCTCACTCCCAGGTCAACATTCTCAATCCCATGTCATTATTCTTACTCCCAGATCAGTATATTCACTCCAAGATCATTATTCTCACTCCAAGGTCATTATTCTCACTCCCAGATCATTATTCTCACTCCCAGATTATTATTCTCACTCCAGATCATTTACTCACTCCCATATAATTATTATCACTCACAGATCACTATACTCACTCCCAGATCATTATTCTCACTCCCGGGTCAATATTCTCACTTCCTCACATGTTATTATTCTCACTCCCAGATCATTATATTCACTCCCAGATCATTATTATCACTCCCAGGTCAATATGCACACTCCCATGTCATTATTCTCACTCCCAGGTCGTTATTCTCACTCCCACATCATTATTCTCACTCCCAGATCATTAATCTCACTCCCAGATTATTATATTCACTTCCAGATCATTATACTCACTCCCACTCACTCCCAGATCATTATACTCACTCCTCCCAGATCATTGCTCTCACTCCCAGATCATCCACTCACTACCAGATCATTATTCTCACTACCAGATCATAATACCCACTCCCAAATCATTATTCTCACTACCAGATCATTATACCCACTCCCAGATCATTATTCTAACACCCAGATCATTATACTCACTCCCAGATCATTATACTTACTCCCAGATCAGTATACTCACTCCCAGATCATCATTCTCACTCCCATATCATTATACTCACTCCCTGATCATTATTATCACTCCTGGATCATTATTCTCACTCTCAGATCATTATTATTACTCCCAGATAATTATTCCACTCCCAGATCATTATTCTCACTCCCAGATCTTTATTCTCACACATAGATCATTTACTCACTCCCAGATCATTATTCTCACTCCCAGATCTTTATTCTCACACATAGATCATTTACTCACTCCCTGATCATTATTATCACTCCTGGATCATTTACTCACTCCCAGATCATTATTCTTACTTCCAGATCATTATATTCACTCCCAGATCATTATTCTCACTCCCAAATCATTATTCTCAATCCCAGATCATTATTCTCACACCCAGATCATTATTCTCAATCGCAGATCATTATTCTCACTCCCAGCTCGTTATACTCGCTCCCAGATCATTATTATCACTCCCAGGTCAATATTCTCACTCCCTCCCATGTCATTATTCTAACTCTCATATCATTATTATCACTCCCAGATAATTATTCCACTCCCAGATCATTATTCTCACTCCCAGATCTTTATTCTCACACATAGATCATTTACTCACTCCCAGATCATTATTCTTACTTCAAGATCATTATATTCACTCCCAGATCAGTATATTCACTCCCAGATCATTATTCTCACTTCCAGGTCATTATTCTGACTCCCAGATCATTATACTCGCTCCCAGATCATTATTCTCACTACCAGATCATTATACCCACTCCCAGATCATTATTCTAACACCCAGATCATTATACTCACTCCCAAATCATCATTATCACTCCCATATTATTATACTCACTCCCAGATCATTATTATCACTCCTAGATCATTATTCTCACTCTCAGATCATTATTATCACTCCCAGATAATTATTCCACTCCCAGATCATTATTCTCACTCCCAGATCATTATTCTCACACACAGATCATTTACTCACTCCCAGATCATTATTCTTACTTCCAGATCATTATATTAACTCCCAGGTCATTATTCTCACTCCCAGATCACTATTCTCACACCCAGATCATTGCTCTCACTCACAGATCATCCATTCAGTACCAGATCATTATTCTTAATCCCAGATCATTATTCTCACACCCAGATCATTATTATCAATCCCAGGTCATTATTCTCACTCTCAGATCATTATACTCACTCCCAGATCATTATTTTTACTCCCTGGCCAATATTCTCACTCCCTCCCATGTCATTATTCTCACTCCCAGATTATTATATTCACTCCCAGATCATTATTCTCACTCCCATGTGATTATTCTCACTCCCAGATCATTATTCTCACTCACTCTCAGATCATTATTCTCACTCCAAGATCATTATTCTCACTCAAAGATCATTATATTCACTCCCAGATCATTATTCTCACTCCCATGTCAATA
Organism: Nemertoderma westbladi; assembly: GCA_032718475.1. Lineage (NCBI taxonomy): Eukaryota > Metazoa > Xenacoelomorpha > Nemertodermatida > Nemertodermatidae > Nemertoderma > Nemertoderma westbladi. The sequence goes on along the minus strand of JAUCBJ010000072.1, from coordinate 10,493 downwards.
GTCTCACTCCCATATCATTATTCTCACTCCCATATCATTATATTCACTCACAGATCATTATTCTCACTCCCAGGTCATTATTCTCACTCCCACATCATTATTCTCACTCCCAGATCATTATTCTCACTCCCAGATTATTATATTCACTTCCAGATCATTATACTCACCCCCAGATCATTATACGCACTCCTTCCAGATCATTTACTTACTCCCAGATCATTATACTCACTCCCAGATCATTATATTCACACCCAGATAATTATTCTCACCCACATATCATTTACTCACTCTCAGATCATTACTCTCACTCCCAGATCATTATTCTCACACCCGGATCATACTCACTCCCAGATAATTATTCTCACTCCCAGATCATTATATTCACTCCCGGATCATACTCACTCCCAGATAATTATTCTCACTACCAGATCATTATTCTCACTCCCAGATCATTATTCTCACTCCCAGATCATTTACTCACTCCCACATCATTTACACACTACCAGATCATTATACTCACTCCCAGATCATTACTCTCAATCCCAGATCATTATTCTAACTCCTTGATCATTATTCTCACTCTCAGATCATTATTCTCACTCCCAAATCGTTATACTCACTCCCAGACCATTATACTCACTTCCAGATCATTATTATCAATCCCAGATCATTATTATCACTCCCAGATCATTATTCTCACTCTCAGATCATTATTCTCACTCCCAGATCATTATACTAACTCCCAGATATTATTCTCACTCCCTAGATCATTATACTCACTCCCAGATCATCATTATCATTCCCAGATCATTATTCTCACTCCTAGATCATTATTCTCGCTTCTAGATTTATTATTCTCACTCCCAGATCATTATTCTCACTTCCAGATCAATATACTCACACCCAGATCATTATTATCATTCCAGATCAATATTCTCACTCCCAGATCATTATTCTCACTCCCAGATCATTATACTCACTCCCAGATCATTATTCTCACTCCAGATCATGAATCATCTTGCGATATTTCATGAGTCCTATACAGTATGTATAATAAATATAAACATATTTTAAATATTATATAAGTTATTTTAGAAGAATTAATGTGTTAGTGTCGCTCTTGTAGTTGAAACGTACTGTAAAGGTTATGCACTAGACATTGTAGCAACGTGCAGCCACCAAAAATTTTCATTATTTTTGTTTGTTCATGTTTAATAGGTTACACCTCCATTTATTCCTCGGCTGGCGTCAGCTTTAGATGTCCGCTACTTTGACGATGATTTTACCGGTGAACCAGTGCAGCTAACCCCGCCAACCGGCGCACTCGACGATATTCTAGAACAACCATACTTTGAACGATTTTCTTATACAGATACAACCTATGATGGGGGAGTTAAAGCCGCATATAATAACGCGAAAACAATTTGAAAAACTCGTGCCACCCAGAAGGGCACTTCATCGATAAGGTTTATTTGCAATATGGCTATTTCCTCGGTCATACACCGCGTAGTGTTGAAACCCGAACATAGATTTATTTACTTTACCCCCTATTTTAATTTGTTATTTATTATTGTTCTATAATATTATTAAGAGAATGAAAAAGTAAATGTTTCTCCCAGTCATTGCGTGAAACGAGTAATCGAATGGGCAATCATATAAAGATAAGACATTAAAATGCGTAACGGTAAAATAATGAAAAAATTGGGTAGCATCATCAACATAACTAAACTAAATTTCTTAATGATAAACTGGCCTGTTAAATAATATAGGCCTAATACGTACAGATTAATGGTGGTAAATAGTTTACAAGGATATCTGTTGGTCACTGATTGATTGCGCAACTTCGGAGGCTAACATGAATTTGCTTTTTCATACTCTTATATTTTAGGTGTCTTTATGTGTATACTGTGAGTAAATGTATGCTGGCTTAAATTGTTCAATTACAAGAGAAAACTATTGAGATAAATATAGGCCCTAAATAATATATAAGATTGTTAAAAGCATCAGTTTAAATTTATGCCTAATATCTCAGTGTGTATTAAAAATAAAATTCATCTATTGCGATACTTTACATTACTTTATATTAACACTGTTGGGAAACTCAGAAAAAAGAAAGAACGATAACAATTTAGAAAGAAAGAAGTAAACATTGAAGCCTAATTCAATAATATTCGAAGAACCCAGATTAATGCGCGGCATTCGAACAGCAGTAGGCTCTATTATTGCTGTATTGCAGTCGGCGAGTCGGAGAGAAGTTCAAATTTCAACTGAGTTGAAATTTAAAACTTTTTTTTTTAATTAAACTTTTAAGTTGTAAATTCAACACTAAAATGGCAGGACAGCAGGAGGCTCAGAAGGCCCCCAAGAGACAAGACGTGACGTGACAGAAGGGGTTGTTTTTTTTGTTTTTATGGATGTAACTCGAAAAAGAATAAAAACTTTCACCGTCGGGATTATTTTTTAAAAACATTTTAAGTGATTACATTTGCAAATTAGCTAAATACTACGGAAATTTTTTAGATGCATTAAATTACCGCTGCAGCGCTGTATGTATCATAATTATTATTATAGGCCTACAACACTACTGTGTACAATGGCGGAATGGAATGGTAAAACGAACTTAGATCCTTCAAGGCCTGACTTTGATGAACTTAGATCTTTGCGAACATAGATCCTATCTGGGTGAACTTAGATCCTAACTAGGTGAACTTAGATCCCAACTAGGTGAACTTAGATCCTAACTAGGTGAACTTAGATCCTAGCTAGGTGAACTTAGATCCTAACTCGGTGAACTTAGATCCTAACTAGGTGAACTTAGATCCTAACTAGGTGAACTTAGATCCTAACTCGGTGAACTTAGATCCTAACTAGGTGAACTTAGATCCTAACTCTGTGAACTTAGATCCTAACTAGGTGAACTTAGATCCTAACTAGGTGAACTTAAATCCTTAGGATCTAAGTTCACCTAGATCCACTCGGCCACCATCATGGCACATCATGGTCCTTTTTAGTACGCCTTAAAAGTTTAGACCCTATAGTTATTATTATTATACTGAGAATGACAGAATGAGAGATGAATTTGATTTGATACTTATTATACAATATTATTGTCATAAAATATATTCAAGTGAAGGGAAATAAAGTTTGATTTCGTTCATAATTTAATGTTAGTTAATGTTCATATATACTGTAGTACAGTTACTGTTGTTGATCTCAACTTATATATTATATTATTGATATACATACAGTATTGTCTATATTATTAACTATCTTATGTTTGTTCAACGCTATTAGAATAACCTCTTTATTTTAAAGAAATGCTCCTGCTGATCGTCCTAATTAAAAAGGTCAATTAGTTCCGTAATACAATAATAGGAAGACATTAGTGTTAGTGAGGTGATGGTGATATTGTTATTAATTGTTGCTGTAACATTCTTTGTGTCCTTTTGTAAATAATAAGTCAATTATTAAATTACTGTAGAGAAAGATATAATTATATTATTGAGTTTTAAATCTGATCATGGGCGGTTCAAACGATCTGGAAGAATATTCCAAGAAACCAACCTCCCGTTCATGACAATTACTGTAGGCATATTAAGCATATACAAAATACTTCTAATGATCATACACTCAAGTTGTTGGGATCAGTGACTCGCTTACAAACTATAATTTGCAAATTAATAGCTAATTTGTTGCAATGTATTGGTGGTAGGATCTAAGTTCGCTTCCCTTCAAGCGTGATAATATTTACAGTAAGGATCTAAGTTCGTATGGGAAAGGATCTAAGTTCGTATGGGAAAGGATCTAAGTTCGTATGGGATGGATCTAAGTTCGTATAGTAAAGGATCTAAGTTCGTATGGGAAGGATCTTAGGTCGTATGGGAAGGATCTAAGTTCGTATGGGAAGGATCTAAGTTCGTATGGGAAGGATCTAAGTTCGTATGGGAAGGATCTAAGTTCGTATGGGAAGGATCTAAGTTCGTATGGGAAGGATCTAAGTTCGTATGGGATGGATCTAAGTTCGTATAGTAAAGGATCTAAGTTCGTATGGGAAGGATCTTAGGTCGTATGGGAAGGATCTAAGTTCGTATGGGAAGGATCTAAGTTCGTATGGGAAGGATCTAAGTTCGTATGGGAAGGATCTAAGTTCGTATGGGAAGGATCTAAGTTCGTATGGGAAGGATCTAAGTTCGTATGGGAAGGATCTAAGTTCACCCAAGATCTAAGTTCGTTCAGGATCTAAGGTGCTCTGGGATCTAAAGCCGGGGAGCCATAATTTATACGCAATAATTTTTATTGTCCGTTTAAATCCTTTTTTTGTCCTTTTTTTTCATTTTCTATGTCCTCCAAAAATCTAATGTTAGGTTCCAGCTACCGGTTTCTCTACTGCTGTTCTCTCAGGTTATCAGTACCGGTATTAGTATATATAGCACTATTTTCCTGTATTGTATGTACAGATGTAGGTATAAAGCAGGCATTTCTGTATTTTAGTACCGGTACCGGCACCGGTACTGCTGTAGGCCTACTGTGTAGCCTACCATTTAAATACGGTACTGGTAGGCCTACCGGCTGACCGGTTGTTTTGGTTAGAAAATCCCGCCTCATCTGTAACCTGCTCCTTTGCCTGATTTGGTAAAGTGACCGTTTATTGTTTTGGTTAGAAAGACCCGCCTCTGTAACCTGCTCCTTTACTTCATTTTGTAAAGTGACTGTTTATTGTTTTGGTTAGAAAATCCCGCCTCTGTAACCTGCCCCTTTCCCTCAATTAATTAAGTGATCGTTTATTGTTTTGGTTAGGAAATCCCGACTCTGTAACCTGCTCCTTTCTCTCAATTGGTAATGTTATCGTTTATTGTTTTGGTTAGAAAATCCCGTCTCTGTAACCTGCTCCTTTCCCTGATTTGGTAAAGTGACTGTTTATTGTTTTGGTTAGAAAATCCCGCATCTGTAACCTGCTCCTTTCTCTCAATTGGTAATGTTATCGTTTATTGTTTTCGTTAGAAAATCCCGTCTCTGTAACCTGCTCCTTTCCCTCAATTAGTTAAATGATCGTTTATTGTTTTGGTTAGAAAATCCCGCCTCTGTAACCTGCTCCTTTCCCTGATTTGGTAAAGTGACTGTTTATTGTTTTGGTTAGAAAATCCGGCCTTAACCTGCTCATCCTTTCCATCAATTGGTAATTGTTTTTGGCTATAAAATGAGTGTTTTGCTACGTCATGTGGTAATCGATTATCGACAACAACCACAAACTATTAAATTTAGAGTCTTTTACCACAGGCGCATATGGAATTCTATCTCATAGTCCATCAAATGCTTTCAACAGTAATGTATCCTATACCTGTATACTCTATATAGAGGAATACGCGAAAACTACATATTCTTCACTTCATGCGTTGCGGGCGGTAAAATGTGTTCATAATTAATGTTTAGAGTTCAAAAATAGTTTACAAAGGAAATAGGCCGATGGTTCTTATCGATTCTCTATGCTTTTTATTGCCTTTGTTCACGATAGGGCAAGGATATACTGTATTTAATATGTTAACCCCTTGACAAGGGAAGGGGGAGACTAAATTGTCGACCATGATTGGTTGCACCAATCGATTTGACGATTTGACCAAACAATTTGATTATATGCAGTATTTATCAGCTTTCGCTTAACCTCTTCACCAGTAGACTGGTCGCTTTATTTACTACTATTCAATATTTAAATAATCCAATGGAAACAAAGATACTTGAATCATGAGACGTGAATTTTAAGTTTACTTTTTATTCATCCTCTGTGTATGTATGTGAAAGAGCCGAATATTATTTATTACCAGTGCTGTATGTAGAGATATGAGTTTCCGATTCTGTTATTACATTTGTCTGATAATCAGATACCTGACATATACCGATACTTGCCGAACAACTCAACCCTACCGGACCTGAAATGAAAAATCATTGTTATCAGGACTGCTACGCGTAGGTGCTACGCGTAGCAGTCCTGATAACAATGATTTTTCATTTCAGGTCCGGTAGGGTTGAGTTGTTAGGCAAGTATCGGTATATGTCAGGTATCTGATTATCAGACAAGGAATAACAGAATCGGAAACTCATATCTCTACATACAGCACTGGTAATAAATAATATTCGGCTCTTTCACATACAAACACAGGATGAATAAAAAGTAGACTTAAAATTCACGTCTCATGATTCAAGTATCTTTGTTTCCATTGGATTATTGAAATATTCTACAGTAGTAAGCTACCAATCTATCAGTGAAGTGGTTAAGCGAAAGCTGATAAATACTGCATAAATTCAATTGTTTGATCAAATAACAAGTGCAACCAATCATGGTAGACAATTTAGTCTCCCCCTTCCCTTGTCAAGGGGTTAACATTAAATATATCCTTGCCCTATCGTGAACACAGGCAATAAAAAGCATACAGAATCGATAAGAACCATCGGCCTATTTCCTTTGTAAACTATTTTTTAACTCTCAACATTATTACCGGTAACACATTTTAGCACCCGCAACGCATGAAGTGAAGAATATGTAGTCTTAGCGTATTCCTCTATATAGAGTATACAGGTATAGGATGCATTACTGTTGAAAGCATTTGATGGTTGTGGGTTGTTTATTGAACCTACCGTATGGTCTTATTTTAGGGGTAAATCTTTTCGACCTACGCGTAGGCCTACGCGTAGGTCGAAAAGATTTACCCGGACTACGGACTGACCGCGACCGACCGCGACCGACCGCGACTGGTAATATCATACCACCCCTGTCTGCCTGTACCCGTACTGCCGTAGGCCTACCGTGTACCGATATTACTGTATTACGGTACGGTACGGTACTGTCAACTGTCAGACACGAGTAGTAGGTAGTAATGCCGTAGTACTGTAGTGTAGGCCTAATAAGTCTGTCAGTCAGTACCGGTACGTGCAAACCAACTTAATTTCGCTATCAAAACAACGATCACCCCACACCAGCACACCAACACCACAGCCACGCCATCGACACCGACAGACCGATAGGCCCTATTCAGATATTACCGGTACACAATTAAATTTCGTATTCTCACTCTCAATAACAAATAACGCCATGCCTGGAATTTCTAGCGGACAGCAGTGGCAAAAGGTCGGAGATTCTAAGAAAGATAAGTCATATTCCAACAGTGGAGGAGGCGATAAAAAGAAGAAAACATTAAATGATCTTCCAACTTTAGAGAAAGGTGAGCAGAAAATATTAAAATTTATATCAGGATCAGGTTACGGGTTGGTTTGCGATTAGGGGCATATCAGCATATTTGCCTATTGGATTACTGGATTAGCGAGGTTAGAGATCTAGGCCTACGCTACAGCTACGAGCTACAGTCCCTATTCAGCAGGGATGTTAAAAGAACAATTTTTTAGAAACTGATTTGTTCCTTGATATACGGTAAAAGAACATTGAAAGACCATGAAAAAAACAATCAGATACCGCAGTACCGGTAATCTGGTAATAGAACATAAAATAACATTTATAATGTATTTTATTTAGTGTTTACTGTTTAGTGTTACAGAGTTGAACAAAGTCTAATCCCCGGAACAAAATAAACCCACGTAGAGCAGTTAGCAATCGAATATGGGGCGTTCAGGCGTTCCTCACTCCCATCATCCCCATCCAACCCTTGTCTAATGGATGATGGAACAAAATAAGCCCACAGAGCAGTAGAGTTAGAGTATGGCTGTATGGGGCGTTCCTCACTCCCATCCAACCCTTGTCTAATGGCTGAATGGAACAAAATAAGCCCACGTAGAGTACCGGTATGTCAGTATGTGGCGTTCCTCACTCCATATTGACAATCTCATAAACTTCAACTTCACATTTACCATGTATAGGAATTGTTGTTAAATGATACAGTATGTATCTTATCCCAGTGAAAAGTGCGCAAGCGTATCGCAAGCGTGCAACGCTGGCGTATCTGATGTGATTCCCAAGAGTTATGGGCGACCCTTTACCAGGTTACGCAAGCGACCTACTTGAGTTATGTCACATAAATATCGCTTTGTGTTAAATTGCGTTAAGGGGGGTATCACCCCAAATCTTTTTTTTTTATTTTTATAGCTACTGTTCTGAAACTTTAACACAATTATCTGTGATCTTTAACAAAGACAACTGAGTATGGATACCTTCACAAACCATTTTGTTCGAAAAATTTGGGACATTTTGTGCAAGTCGATTATTTCAAAATTTGAAAAGATTTTGAGGATTTTTATGATAAATATCTTATGTAGAAGGATCTGTAGTACCAAATGGGTTGCACTTCTCGGGCCAAGAGTTTGGCCCAATGAACTTAGGAAATGTAGGCTATCTTCTGTGAAAATTTCAACACAAAATTATTGTTTTTGAAAAATTTATATGAGGCTTTAGTATGTTCGGGCTATATTTCGGGCATCACATATTTTGAGATAGACAAAGAGAAGCAGTTACATAATGGATCATAGAACTTTAATCCTAGACTTTAGATCCTAAACTTTAGATCCTAGAACATCCAAATGGACATATTTTACAAAACTAATACTCCCGATTGTAGCCCTATAGAAGCTGAACATTTTGGTATATGTTTTATAAAAATTGAGTGAAAAATAAAGAAGTTGTAGGGAATTTAGTGATGATAAATGTCAAAATCTGCAAACTGAGAAAAAGGTTGTTTTATACGGAGAGTCATGAATATAATCAATAAATTATGTTGTTGAAAAGTTCTGTTTTGTGGTTGAAAATTATTCAATCGTAAAAACCGATGTCACCACATGAAAGCCCTTCTATGAAACCACAAAAGTAGAAGAAAAAAAATTTCAAAAATTTTCAGAAATTTGAAAATTTTGCAGTCGCTTGGGGTGATACCCCCCTTAAGCTGTTAGTCGCATAAATATCGCAACAACTTGCGTTCAGTCGCATAAAATTCACATGCGATTCACTTGTGACTTTCAAGCGTCACCTTACCTTACCTTACATTACATTACATTACACTCTCTAGACTTAGAACATTAGACGTACTGTATGAATCAATACTAGAAATGGTTGGTTATATGGAGGATAATACAAATAGATTAGAATAACCATGATACACTTTTAACTATTCCCTATAATTTTCAATTCTATAAAATATATAAATATAATCTCTGTATTCGACAGCCACGTATTAGATAATTCATATTCAATTCATCAATTTTATATTTTAAAACTATTTATTTCTTGATAGGCAACTTTATTTTAATTAATAATCTTTAGTTAGACAATAACTGTTAACGGTCAGTAATGGTTGACCGATGCGCCTGTAAATAGCCTCTCGTCAACAAGTCAACCCCACCGACTAGCGGTACTGGCTGTTTTTGCTGACGGGGCTCTGTCGAACAACGCGTCCCTGATAGCAGTAAAGGGGGTCTCTTTATTGAGAGGCAGTATTATTATTGCCGCGGAACTGCCCCAACTCATCACCTCTCCCACTCTCGCTCTCTGACGAAAATGAACATAAAATCAACATACACCAACCCACTACCCTACCCCACACCGCGACACCCACCCACACCTACGATCTGAAAGATTGTACCCAATACAAAAAAAAACAGGATAAGTTGAATCATACAACTAAAGCGGTAAGCTTGCAAGACGAATGCATGATTTACTGAGAATATCAGTCATAATCTCACTTAATGGAATACTGTACATATTGTTCAAAACTTTTACTAAATTAATTGCAATGCTCACCTATCATTTCGCGAGTGTCAATACATACTCTTACATACTCATGCATGTTAAAAATTAAGGTATAATTGGTACTGTACAAATCTGACAAATACTGGGATTGTAATTCATCTAGCATGATATAAACTAACGAACAAATTGGCAATTAATATGGCTGATATTTACTTCTTTTTCATGTATATTTTTCAGAAATATTTCAATTGCATTAATTTACATATTTCCAGGCCCTTTCATCCCATTTTACCAAATTTTTTACTTTCAGGGATTTTAATTTCCATGCGGTATAGGGTTCCGCAACTTTTAGTGGCAACACTAGAGACATCTAACCCAGGGTAGGGTATTCCTTAAATACCCCCTGTAGGTGTTGGGCTGGGCACCTATGGGTAAGATACAGCATAGCGCACTACCCAACTAACAAATTTCCAACTAAATCTTCCACTTTTTTTCTCTAAAACGCTCAAACTACCATCCCAACTTCAGAAAAACAGAATAAAATTGGATTAGTTAGTAATAAATACTATTACTATTTAATAAAGGTTCTATACCTATAATGATAACGCACAATATCTCTACTAAATACCCAACAAAACAATCCATCTAAACACTATTCCCCTCCCAATTAACAGATTACCACATCAACTACACATCACTATACCACATCAAAAATCAATGTCACACCACCACTGCCCTTTCATTACATTTATAATGATATCAACAACCCAAAGATACCCCATTTGCTATCATCTTATTGATAAAGCGCGAT
>JAUCBJ010000071.1:0-76531 GCA_032718475.1 Nemertoderma westbladi | reverse complement strand
GGACCTCCGGGTCCGCTTTCAGAAGCTCCGACGCATTGGCCTCTGGGAACAAAGGCCAGTCCTTCCTGTTGGGTAGGAAAGTCGGCCCGTGTTGCCACAGGTCCTCTTTCTGTTCGAAGGGGACCTCTAGGCTCCCCCTCGATACAAGGTCAGCTGGGTTCTGGTCAGTGGGGCAGTAGCCCCAATCACTAACCTCTGTTAGGGTGCGGATATAGTCCACCCGGTTGGCGACGAATACTTTGAATCGCCTACTCGGGTGGCTGATGTATAGCACCACAGTGGTGGCATCAATCCAATATCTCACTAGTACGATGCACCCCAGGGCCCTTATAATGACCTGGGCCATCTGCACGGCCAGTACCGACGCCATTAGTTCTAGGCGCGGTATGGTGGCCTGTGCTTTGGGTGCTACCCTTGCTTTGCTATAGACCAGACGTGGGCGGTATTTGGCTGACTGCTGGTGCAAGTAGGCAACTGCCCCATACCCCACGCTGGAGGCGTCCGCGAACACATGTAGCTCTACAGCTGCCATGTCCCCGTTTGGAAAGTAAGGCCGTGGGATAATGAGACGGGATATTTGTTCCAGGCTCATTAACCAGGCGTTCCACCTGTCGGCCATCCTGGCAGACACCGGAGCATCCCACGCTCCATTGTCTAAAGTCACCTCCCTCAGAATCTGTTTTCCTACAAGTATGTTTGGTGCCACAAGGCCCAGTGGGTCATATATCCGTGAAATGAAAGACAAGTAGGCCCTCCTCGTATGTACCACCTGAAGAGGAGCCTTAAACTTGTATTCTAGTACGTCTGAGGCTTTCTCCCAGGAGATGCCCAGTACCCGAGAGTCTGGCTTACTCGGGTCTGATGTTACCAGTGCCGAGGTGGTCTCCGGGTTGGCACAGTCTGGTGGGATGTATGAGGCCGGCTGCCCCATATCTCCCCCCAGGAGGTCGCCATTGTCATCGTCGGCGCTCGGGTCTGATACCTTTCCCTCTTCCTTGTCCATCGCATACATGAACTTGGGTGAGTTGGAGCGGAACTTGGTGAGGTTGAAACCGCCCGTGGAAAGGCAGTCGCGGGCCGTGATGGCCAGCTGGATGAGGTCGGCTTCGGAGTTACCCGACTTCATCCCATCGTCAACATAAAAATCGTTTGTTATAAAGTCTCTCACTGGCGGAGCCACCGACTCACTCGCGGTAGTGCGTCGTAGTGCTGTGGTGGCCACACACGGGGAACACTTAGCCCCGAAGATATGTACCAACATCTGGTACACCTCCGGCGCTGTGTCCAGCTGATCCCCACTATACCACAGGAAACGCTGGCTGTCCGCGTCGTCTTCATAAACGAAGACCTGGTGAAACATGGCCTCTACGTCACATGTGAAGGCGTAGAGGCCCATGCGGAACCTTAGCAGGATGTCAACCCCGCTATTGAAAACATTGGGTCCCTCTAATAAGTAGTCATTAAGCGATTTACCCAAGTATTTCGCCGCTGCGTCGTTGACCAGTCGCAGCTTGGATGCCCCTTTGGTAACGTGTAGGGGCAGATAGTAAGTTCGAGGAGACTCGGGTGCCCCCGCCGTGAGTTTACGGGCCCACCCTTTGTCTATATACTTCTGAATCTGTTTCTCAACAAATTCGTGTTTGTCAGGGTGTTTAGTCAATGACCGTTTGAGTCGGTTGAGTCTCATCTCCGCCATGGTTCTATTGTTAACCAAGGGTACTGCTCGATCTTTCCAGAGCATTGGAGCTGAGTAATGCCCGCCGCTCAAGATCATCTCCCTGTTCAATACATCGGTCGATATCTTGTCCGCCTGTGAGGCGCCCACGGCTGGGTTATATAAGCCCTCGGTGTCTATGTCATAGAGCCTTTCTAGGTCGCGCCTGGTTTCTTCCTCTCGTTCTCGGACCTCCTCCAATGTGAGTTCCGAAGACTCGGTGGGGTGCCCTTTCCCGGCCACGGTGAAGACTGGTCTAGCCAGCCCTGCACTGTGTCTGTCGGGCTGCTCATCAATGTCCTTTACGGGTCCCGTCATACACCAACCATATGGGGTTAGCATGACCTGGGGGTCCCTTTCGGGGTCTGGTCCTTCGATGGAAGGCTGCAGTAGCCGGTGAGAACCTGGGCAATCTATACCAATGAGTACTGATACATAGGGTACATCCAGGTCATTGGGTATGTTAAAGTTCAGTCCTCGGGCGTGTGTGTATTGTTGAATTTCATCGGCCGAGGGCCGGTCTGCCGGTACGTTGAGCTCGGGTAGAACCCGAGCCTCAACAAGGTCCGACTTATATTGGGAATATGTCACAATAGATTTGAATCGACATAGAATCAGGTCGTACTCTACGTCTCTGTCCGGGTTGGCGATGGTACAGAGTTGCATAAATGCCTTCCTTCGTTTAACTTGAAGGCGGTCTGCAACCACTCTGTCCATCATCGTTATCGCTGAACCTCCGTCTAAGAGCCCCAAAGTGGTTACCTGCTGGCCGCGGTTATCACATACCGCTAATGCAACAATCCTCAGGTACACATAGGGTTTAATCTTCGGTGGTTTCCGCAACCTCCGTCTCATGGGGAAGACAGGGAAGGCCACCTGCTTATCGGCCACCCTCTCCCCCGCTGTCCTACTATCCGCATGTTTATGCGCCTGCTGCTCGGTGGACTTACCGTCCCCCTCTGTGTTCTTACTATCGTATGGGCATGCCCGCCCAGAGTGCCCTGTTCGGGCACAAGTCCAACACAAGTGATGCTTCCTAGCATACGCCTTGTGTGTGTCGGCGTCCATCTTCTGCCAGTTTCTGCACTCAATCGTTCTGTGAGACGTTCCCCTATGGAACTGGCAATACCTTTCTTCGTTGAAAGGGAACTCCCCGATGTCTATATGGAAGACATCTTTCACCCATTGCCCACTTCCCCTGCTCGCTGTGGGTGGGGCGCTTCCGCTTTTAGATTCTTCGAAGCGGACCTGTCGATTGTTAGTTGGTGGGGTCGACCCGCCCCGACTGCTCTCCCGCGAAGGCGATCGGCCCGTCGCTCGATTATGCGCCGGTTCCGACGGTCTACCCCTGTAGTTGTTGTCCCCAACGTTGTTACAGGCGAATTTTTGGGTATTGCTCGACTTCCAATTGGATTTGAAACGGCCCGTGGGGTATTCCCTTTTCCCACGGTCTCCTTGTTCCTGTCGACTTCGCCCTTTATCCTTGGGGTATTTTAAACAGCGCTGATTAGCGCTCGCTGCCTTGTACTCCATGAAGTCAGCAAATTCTCCTAGCGTTGCTCGGCGATGTTGCGTAGCTGTAATCTTTGTCACTTGCTGCGCCCAGCTGCGACGCAGATGTAGTGGTAGTACATCAACCACTTGATTCAGCAGCCCGCCCGCCTTGAGATGGTAGGTCTCGCCCATCGTCTCGATGGAATTAATCAGCTGATTTATTCGATCGCTGTATTCGGTCATCTCGTCTGGTGTTTCAACCCTCACCCCATCAGTGAGGTGAAATATGGCGTCATCAATGATCTGTTCCGGATCGCCATACCGATCCTCTATCGCCTTCCAGGCCTTCCTGAACCCATTCAACTGGCCCTGGAAACGATTAACGAGTTTCCTCGGGTCACCCGCTAGATAAGTCGCCAAATAGGTTAGTCGGCGGGTGTCTGACATTTCCTTTGTTAGAATTTCGTTGGAAAACAGAGCCCGAAATTGTATGTATTCCTCGGGGTGTTTCCCATCGAATTTAAAGGCTAAGGATTTTGGCAGCTCATTCTGCTCACGTATAATGTGGAGCATTTTCGCTGTCGAAACCGCCTCGTTATCGTGGGTTGAGTTTGTGTCATTGTACACGCGCGGTGATGAGTCCGCCCGTGTTGACGTGGGCTCCTCCGACGGTCCGAAGGGGTCTATATACCGTCCGACCCCGTTGGTAGGGTACGCAAGCGGAGGTAGCTCAAACCCCGGTTCACCCAACCGACTTCCCGGACGTGGGTAATCCGGGTATTGTTCTCTACCTGGGGACTCGCCCGTTCGCCTCCCTGAAGGGGGAGGGTCTGGGTGAGTTGTACGTTCATATATGGAATTCTGTTGGGGCCATTCAGAATTTCCAAATGAACGCATTGTTGTTCGTGGGGGGGGGCTCGGTGACCCCCCTTTTCTGCAGAGCTCCGCCAGATACCTCGACTCTGGCCTACTCCTGTGGGCGGTTGAGTCGGGCCTATCAGAGGCTGACTCCCGTCCATCCCCTCTGTCCGTCTGCAGGTCCCCTTCTCGGGCTGCAGTTCCACTGATTATCGGCACCGTCCGCGGGGCAAAGCCGACGGTCCCGCTCTGTCTGTTTACTCTCCCCCGGCTGGCGGTATTATCTACCGCCGGCGCGAATTCTGGGGCCCCTACTCGAAGTCCCCTCGAGTTCGCCGTAGGGGAACTTCCCTGTTCCCCTTGCTCTGCGATAATTAACTTACCAGTATTATCTTGCAGAAATTTGAGGGAGGTTAGCACTCTTAAGCCCTGGTGGTCCGCCTCCCTCGAGGCGTGGCTCTGTGTGTGTGTGGAGGCGGTGTCTACCTCCCCCTGTGTTACTCGGAACCCTACTGCGGGCTCCCCCTGTCCAACCTGGAGCTCTCCTTCTCGCTCCACCTGTGTCGCCTCCTCTGCTGGAGGCCCACCCCGATTCTGGGTGGGGTAATACATTGCTGATCCTCTCGGTTCGTTTACCTCGTCGGTATCGACGACCACCATGGCCGGCGCTACCTGGGGAGGTTTCATGGCAGCCGGAGGCAGCTCCTGTATCGCTGTGATCCTGGCTGCGCCAGGCGGAGGCGGACCCGTAAAAATACCCGGGCCGCCCTTCCTGGTAGCACCAGGCGGGGGCGGACCCGTAAAAATACCCGGGCCGCCGTAAAAACTCGTTCCTCTTATAACTGTGGGAATTATATTAGGTGTAGTGCTTATAGTAGGTGTAGTGGTGTGTGTAGTTACTACCGTAGGTACTACAACTATCGGTGGGGTGCTTACTGTGGGTGCTATAGTTGCTGCAGCTACTCCTACAGGTACTCCCCCTAATTCACCACTCCCTGTCACACTGGCTCCACCCGGCCCAACCGGCTGTTTTCTAGCCGGATGAGCTGGGCCCCTATGGAGCCCTATTACCAAGGCGGGTCTGCTCAGTTCGCTAGTTCGTCGGCCCAGACTCGCTCTCGCTGAACGTACACTGTTATTGCTCACTCTGGACCCCACACCGCTACCCGCAGTGGAGCCCCCCTTCACCCCGCGCGCTTGCGCCATCGCTAACTTACGTATCGCTACTAAACGCGCCTCGTCTCTCACTTTATTATCAGTCCGCAATTTCTCTCTCGCTATTTCCTCGCGGTCCGCTCGTCGGGCCGCCTCATCGGCCTCCCTATTCGCTCGTCGGGCCGCCTCAATCACTCTCTGGGCCGCCTCACTCGCAACCCTCTCACATTCAAGTTTTTGATTCATTAATTCTCATTCAAGAGTTTCCTCTCGGTCGAGCCTTTCCATCTCAAAGAGAGCCTCTTCATACTCCACTCGGTTTTGAATGGAGTCAGACGCGTTCGAATTTGAACCACGCGGCTGACTCGCACTGTCCCCAGGTTGTATCTCATCCTGGTCTCTGCCGTCACCGGCTAGGGTTATGCCAGTCCAGCCGTTTTGTGGCTGGCTGGGTATACCTATAAAAATGTTTCCCACCCTTACCTGTTGATTGAATAAACATTTATCAAACGCATCGTCCAATATTCCCCCGATGTCCGTCTCCCAGTGTTTGGCTTCCTCCTCGGCGCCTTGCTCTCCAAGAATCCTGAGGTAGTCGTTGACTACCTCTAGGGCTGCCGCCAGGTCGATATCCGGTCGTCCGGCAGTCGCCCAGGTCTCCAATCGTCTTCGCTGTAATCGAAACTGTCGTCCCGCTCGCTCGATCACCCCTGTGTCAAGCTGCGCTGGGGGCCGGTTGGGGTCCGAGGAGGAACGGAGCTTCCTCCGGTTCGTTGTCCCGTTGGGCCGTCCCATCGGGTTCGTCCGATCGCTTCTTTCTCGCGAGCGTCCTCGGGCTGGATGTTTGGGTAGTGCTGGGATTAATTGCGAGGGTTCCCGGTCTGGGTCCACCCCGCTTCCCTTGTCGTCATCTGTCGCCGGCTCCGGTCCGGAGGGAGATGATCTCGATCTCTCCCGGCGTTGGTGTTCCTCTGGGAACCGTGCCGGACCGGCGGGAGGTGGTGGTGGTTCTCCTCGTTGTGGTAACTCAGTCGGGAGTGACTGCGTCGCTGCCGTGATTAACTCGTCTACCCCCGTCCGTGTTTCATCGGGTGTCGTGGTCCCGGCCGGCCGCCCGACGGATCCTTCCGTCGACGGGATAGGCGGGGATTCCCGGGAGCTCGGGCCCACGGGGCTTCCGCGTCCCGATACCGGGTTGCTCAGGTCCAAGAAGGGACTCGAGGCTGTAGCTGGGGCAGCCATTGCTGCCCCGCCAGTGGCGGGTTGAACCCCGGGTTCAACCTGGCCGGGTGCCGTCGCTGGCTGACTGCCAGAAAGTAGACTGTCTGACATCCTAGGTACGGTAGCCTATGGAGGGACTGACAGGTCTGAGTTACGGAATAATGGAATACTTTTTTGGCCTATCTTACAGTTTTTTAAGGCCACTCTACCGGTTCGCGGGAAGCCGCGTCGCGGGTCTTTGTCGTGTCGTTATCGAGGCTGTCGTTTTCTGAGACAGCCCCCGTTCGTGACGTTGTTTTATTTTTGGGTTGGTGTAGTGGCGTAAATATCACGTAATGATGAGTTCCCCACTGAACCGCCCAAATCAGGTAACCCGCCCGTCCGGTGGAAAGGAAACTGATAACTAAACGCTCCAGTGTGGTGTCTGTGCAGGCCGATCCCTACACAGCACCATAGTAATACAGAATATAGACAGAATATAAACAGATAACAAACAATAAATCAGATGCATTTACAAAAGATAAAATAATATAAGTGAATACGTAAAATGAATAAGGAATCTGTACTACTAAAGAACTGTGCCATAAAACAACGATATCACCTTCCACTCTTGTCACCAAACCAACTGAACCAATATTGCTAATCTGTGTCTAATGTACCCCGGTAGCGCGGATGAATATTCCCTAGTAATGAGCCAGACTGGGGTTTAAGACCCCAGCCTGGCACCCGTACGTAGCAAAAACCCTAATTAAGTACATAATCCTACTATCTAAAACTAAAACCTACTGAAACCCCCCCAATATAACAATAAATACGTACTACATAATGTAGTACATATTGACCGCCTAATTGTACATTCCTATCTCTGGCAAGGCTAATATCCCATCTCCCTGCTACCTATGTCTTGCTACAGGTGTGGCCTGGCGGCCAACCTGTTCCCGATCACGTGCTCTTTGTATACCTCGTTTGTAATCCACCTAGTCCCATGTCTGTATATTGATACCTTGAGAGTTGACTTGGTGGAAGGCGTACGTAGTAACCTAATACTAATATTCCTGGAAATCACTGCAGCCCAGTCCCCCCCCCCCCCCCCCCCCCCCCGTGTGCCGTGTAACTAGTCAGTTCCGTAGTCCTACCTACACCTACAGTACAAACGCTACAGTAATTACCCCTACAGTACAAACATTAGGCTTGGGTGGGAAACCCGTGGTACTCGTATAATATAATGTGTGGATTTGGGAAGGGTAAGGTTCCGGTTGTCGGACACAGTAATCGTATAAATAGTATTTTTATTACATCACATTTCTTTAATTTAATTCTGATTTTACTGTTTGCCTTGATTGGGGGCGAATCTAATAAATACAATAATACCATACAGTAGAAGCCTAGCCCCAAAATATGGGTACCAGTCCAGTACTAAAAATTGCTACACTATTGCACTATAGGCCCACTCCTGGCCTGTGGGGCGAGACACGGAGTCGGCGAGCCTTGGCATACGGTTCATATAGGACAAATGGGGCATGTCCGTCTGTCTGTCCGTCCGTCTGGTAAATGTTTAAACGCGAATTTCTTGGCATCGCTGATTCGAAATTGAACCAAACTTAGTAGGTCAGTAGTAGAGGGAAAGTTTAGGAAATTTGTACAGTTTGGTGAAAAATCATGCAGTCTGACGTCAGCTACGACAGATTATGTGGTTTTTGGAAAATGTTAAATTCCTCTAGCGTCGAATACCAAACTTCTTTAGTTGGTATTTCTTCTGAGATCTCACTCTCACACACACGCTCAGCATAACCTGCACTAATATAACTTATATATAATAATATATATATATATAAAATAATACACTGACTTTTGAATCAACTTTAGGGAGATCGAGATTTTCAAGTGGGACCAATGAGTTTTAAATTTCGGCCAGTCGAATCGCTGCTTGGGAAGTCCCATGCAAGGTATTGTATGGATATTTGACACATCAAACTTTGTAGGACTATTCCTAACAGATAAACTAAAAGAAACCAGACGGGAAGGTATATCCTGTTGCCGTCCAATGAGTGTCCCGATATTTAATGGGCATTTTGGTCCCGCAAGGCCAATTTCGTCCGCCATAGACTGTGCTATCAATGAAAGTTGTGCACCACCATCCAGAAAAGCAAATGTATCTATGGATCGGCCATTTTTAGCTTCCAGTCGGATTGGCACAATCTGCAGCGCAACAATGGATGGGCCATCATAAGATACTGTACCAATGTGAGGGCTATTATCTTCATTATCATTATCTTCTATGCAATTCTGAGAACAAAATATTCTCGGTGCGTCATGAATTAAGTGATGGTGTCTACGATTACAACCTTCAATGTTGCATGGATTAACCAATGTGCAATCTTTAGCTTGGTGTTTACCTGATAAACACGCAAAACATAGATAGCTATCTCGCACGACATTCACACGATCCAATGGTGATAGTTTAATGAATGCAGAGCAGTTTGGTAATAGATGTGAACCTGAACAATGTGGGCAAATTGTGGAAGATTGTTGCACTACCAATGGTTTACGTACTGTATGACTTTTAGTGAGACAAACGTGATCATAATCACTTTGATGATCATAGTCATCTGCTGATGAATCTACATCTTGTGTAGCATTAATAGTTGGCATGATAGTGTTCATTGGTTTCCTCTTGAAATAATCTTTTGATGATTTCCAGTTAGTAGGATCGGATTTAGGTTTGAACTTTCGTAAAGTAGATTCTACAATCCTCATGGATATTACCTTTTTTGAAATCCAAGTATCTAGGTCGCTCAAACTAGGTGTCCTAGGTCGCAAGCCAACTGCTACATTGCTCCATTGATCTTGATATTTATTTGGTAATTTAGCTACGAGATCTCGTACATTACTCGCCGCGGTAATGTCAGAATGGTAGCTACAAGCCTTTAATGCAGATACCGATCCATGTAGCTTCAACGAAAACTAAGCCAAAGACGCATAGTCATTAACTTTTACTTCAGGGATTTGTTTGAGTCGATATATATGTTCGGCTGCAATTAAATGGCGATCTCCATACATTTGTTTCAATTCACATAGAGTCTCGTAATATAACAAAGGCTCGTCAATCAGATCAGCTACTCTGATCGCTGGGGTAAGGAACCCACGTAACAACGCCATCTTTTGGGCAACTGTTGGAACTACATCGTGCACTAAAGCCTTAAATGTTGATATGAAAGTTGGCTCCATTTCTATTTTAGGTAAAGTTTGTAGCGAGTGAATAATAGAAGGGTCTACATTAATGGAAATTCCCTCACCTCAAGCATTATCAATCCATCCATCATGGAAGGGTGTAGACGAAGTCACTGGCCTTCGAGTGACAGGAAATGATTCTCCATTGTCCATCGAAAATGGGTTGAAAGATTGATTAACTGGACCCCAGTTATAGTGACTGTGGTGGATAGATGTCGGCGTTGAGGGACGCATCAATGTAGTATATCCAGGACTTTGATAACCCTTGTTAGGAATCCACTGTTTAGATTGCATAGGCGTGGAAAGTTGAGGTGGTGGGGTCCACAATGGAGCGGAATAATGAACCTGATGCATAGTAGGGGGACGGGGGTAGAAAGCCTGTGCTCTAGCGGCCCATGAGTGTCATTAGCAGCAGAGATGACATTCGTAGATGGTGGTACTGGTACAGTAGATTGGACACTAGATGGTGTGATTATTGTAGTAGGGTCTATAACCTCAATAATCGGGGATAGAGGCGCTGCCACATTGATGTTATTGCTCATTATTTGTATTTCATCATTTGATATTTCTGTAGCCAGTCTTGCCTGTTCTACCTTCCTAATATGATGGCGGCGTTCTAACGCTTCTCTCAAAGACCTAGATCTTTCTCTAATTTCGGTTTCTTCATCAAAATGGCGAAGATCTAATTCTACTTCTTTTAGGTGTCTCTGTTCTTCTGCCAATCGTTCTTGTGACGTTTTTGTCATCAATGAATGGTGACTGGTTAATGATATGGAAGGTGGCTCGCTCATCCGTGCGAGAAGGTGTGTTTCAGCATCTTTAATGCAAGTTGATATGGATTCTTCTACAACTTCCCACCATACATTACCATGGATGAAAGTAGTAGATAAAGCATGGCCCCCAACAAAGTCCTCCCTAAGCCTGGGCTATGCACATTCCATTCGGAGGGCTATTCAAAAATGCCAAATTCCGGTGCTAAATTGCGGTGCGCGCCACATCTGTCACCACCATCCATCGATCGGCAGTTGCCATCAACCAAGCGTAGCGTAGCGTAGCCTAACCTCGTGGATGCCCGCCTTACTGACTAACTAACTAACTAACCCTAAGCCTAATGTTATTCACCTTTTCGACACGTCATCACCACCACCACCACCACCACCGCTGTATACTGTATATGATGACAACAACGACGACGTGGCCACCAACTACTCGCATCGTGCATATATTATATTATATCGATTGCCAACTCCACGACAGCCGTCGCCAAACCAACAAACCAACCACTCAGTATGATACATGTGCATGAAATTCCGCCTCGTGTTAACTACACGTATACGAGCATTTCCATAGTAGTTACTCAAGCTAACCGATCCCGCAGCATCTGTGCCATATTGAAAGGCTACTACTACTACTAACATTATACTGTGCGTTTTTATAATAATTATTGATTATTATTACACACAACCCTATGATTCATATTCTTTCACGTATTTCCTATCCACGTAACCAACCAACCATTCAACCACGTTGCACCCCATCTCTTTTCTTATTCGTCGATGATTATGACACGTCCCATCTCTTCTACGTTGACTATGCCGCATCACGTATTCAGAAACTTATATAACTGAATGTTTTTATTTAAAATTCATCACTTGTAATCTTCATGGTAATATATTGATACCATATCTCATTTTTTTGTTCTCACTCTGACATTGTGTTATTTCCTTAATAATTTATACATTATCTTACTCGTTGTATATTCGTTGGTCGGAAAACGACACCACATAAAATGATACTGATTCCAGCATTGGGTATCGACCTAAAAACGAAAATCTGAGCTACGTGTCTCACCCGATTTTTGTTTTTGGGTCGATACCTAATGTCGAACTCAGCATCATTTTTATCAGGTGTCGTTTTCCGACCAACACAATTTTAGAGTGAGAACTATGGTGTCAATTTATTACAGCGATACAGTTTAAAATTTATCACTTGTAATATTTTTCGTATTTATTATTATTATGGCCTTAACGCAAAAAACCGGAGCAACAAATAGCTGGAAATTTACTTACAATAAATATACTTGTACCGTCGTTCACAGCAAGTATTTTATTGTGGAATCTCAGGAGGATAACGAATCAATTTGTTTTTCCCATCAAGATACCCGCTATTTGTTAGACATTCTAGAAACAACCAACAACAACCAACATCAATCCAGACCAGCAATTATACCAGGTAGGATATATCCCACTCTTCGTTTTGCGCGGGGAAATTTGAATATTTCCATCAACCCCACATCGGGTGATGTTTACGTTCAGAAACAAGGCAAATGTAAAGTTCTCAACAAAGCTTTTACTGAAGTTCTAATTCAATACAGAGGGAAATTATTGCAATTTCTCTCTCCACTGCTAGAGATTATTAGCGATCAATTCTACATTGAATTATCAAATCCAGAGTTTATTGGATTTGTAACAGCTTTTAAAGGAACCAACTATGTTGGCTTATGGAAAATCAGCCTCAGATACGCTGATAGTGTTGGTTTTAACTATTATACAGGTTTCAATTTGTCAAAACAGGAACTAACCGTTTTGTTGCGAGAGTGGGACAACCAAGTCGATGAAACAGACAAGCATATTTTTGATAAAAATATCATTCAATTATCAGACCGTCTCAAAATGATTAAAACCAATAATAAAAAAATTATTATCACCAACACCGATAATTCTACTGAAGTAGGTGCCGGTGGAAATTCTATCGAGTTGCATTACTTGAATGATAAAGCCCATATTAGTTTTCTCAAAGAATCGATGGAGGGCATTTCTCTTACTGAAGCCCATGTTGACGGTTTTGTCCTTTTGGATAAACCTAAAGCGTTCGTAGAGATCCCATCACCTAATCCGGATGTTGAAGAGAGTTGCTCTCAACCGCAACAGGTCTTTCCTGAAATATTACCTCGGAAGCCAAGATCATCGAGTAAATTTACCAACGCATCACCTGCAAAGAAACAGAAAGTTGTCAGTAACCCAGTTCTAGTAGAGCCTGTTACTAATTCTCCATGGAAACCTGATTATTATCCTAACATGTAAACCTGATCATAAGTTAAACTCTTTGTGGTTTCCAATGGTCATATGCGATTTGTGATTGGTTTAAAATTATTTCACTCGCTAGCATATAAATGTTTAGATATAGTCAATATCATATCATTTCATTTTATTTTAATCTTTGGAGATATTTTATTATTATTATTATTATTATTTATCTAAACAAACTTTAACATGGATAAAATAACAATATGTTGTTCATTCTGTCATATGAATGTAACTAGACATAATTACTTACGCCACCTACGGTCACATTTTGAAGGTTATTCTTGTTTTAAGTGTCATGTCGTGACTTCATGCAGCGAAATTTGTAAACGACATGAATCAACTACTGGTTGTAAAGAAATGGAGTTCCGCACCTATCAATTGACTTGTTCTACCTGTAATAAAGAGTATACATATGAGAATTATATACGACACGACTGTCACTTGAAATGTTACTACACAAGAAAGCGTAAATTTCCGCAACATAAAAATATATTATCCAGAAAAAACTTAAGGGTGGCTCTTGGTACATGCGCAACAATTTTTACGCGGGAACAAGAAGCTCACGATAATCGTCTTGAAATTTATGTCCACGACCTACCAACTTCTAGAGATTATCCCGATGTAGAAACAGCATTAGCACAAATTCGAGGTAATATTCTTCAGTTAATATTAGATAGATTGAAAGAAATGAATGTTCTTAGACTGTGGTTAGGTCTAAATGTATTAATGTACAGATCACATTTTTCAGAAGGCGAGCAATTGGAAACCTTTTATTTTAATTCTTCCGGTGGTGCTATTAATACTGTAGATTCGCCGCAAAGTTTTGACTCATGGTTTGAGTATGTGCTGGGAAATATATTACAAAAAATAGCCATCTTTAACACACGTGGTTCGGGGTGGCGTAGTAAATCTTTATTAAGGGTTGAAATTAAATTAGCTGAATCTAAGTGTAGGTCGTTACTATATAAGGGGCATGGATATATGGAATTACCTAAGGCTTTATCAGCTAAAAAATGTACAATAAATATACAAACAGCTGATAATGATTGTTTCAAATGGGCTATTATATCCGCAAAATTTGGTAGCAAAGTGAAAAACAACAAAAACCATACTTAATTGTACAAAAATTATATGAGTCATTTCATTTTTGACAATGGGAACAAAGATTATCAGAGTGGCAGTTAGCGATTAAACTTTTTGAAAAACAAAATTCAAAATATATAATTAATTTACTATATTGGAATAACAACAACAAACGCACCCCTGTATCTATATTAAGACAACCTCCGTTTAGTAAAATTACACCTGATAAACAGTTATTAAATATATTACTTGTAGTAAAAAATAACAATGTACCTAAACTGAATCATTATGTTTGCATTACTAACTTGAATCTATTGCTGAATACGAGAGCTCTTCATACCCGAGGTAGGCAATTTTGTGAAAGGTGCTTGGCTCATTTTTTTCGAGCGGAAGTTCTTCATCGATACCGTCTCGCCTGCTACCAAGGAAGAAGTCAGCGTGAGAAACTACCTAATAAAAAAAGAACACACATTAGTTTTACAAATTTAGATAGAACCTTATCCCCATTGTTTGTCACCTACTTTGATATAGAATGTATCTTACAACCTTCAGTTAATAATCAATTTATACAGGAGCATATACCGTGCGCTGTGAGTTATTTAATTGTTCCCAATACTGAATTAATTGACCCACCAAAATGTCATTTGAAAACATTTGTAAAGACAAATAATAATAATAATTGTATTCAAGATTTCTTAGATTCATTATATACTGATTTAACTGAATTATGTTGTTGGTCAGACATATACACTCATAAAACCATGTCATTTACTAATATTGATTTTGTAAATTTTGAACAAGCAAAATTCTGTTTCTATTGTAATGTTACTTTAAATAATAATGTTGGGAAAAACAGACACCATTCACATATTACTGGTAAATATATTGCGGCAGCCTGTAATAGTTGTAACCGAAGTTTATCATTGTAACGATACCTGTATGTACTTTGCGGGCACAATTCCAACAACTACGATATATATTGTATATTACAAACCGGATTTAGAGATAAGAAATACACAGATTGGGATATAAAGGTTATACCGAGAAATACAGAACGATATATTTCACTGAGTGCATTTATCCCAATTAAAAACACTTCTAAAAAAATTGAGTTACGTTTCTTGGACACATATCAATTTTTAAGCTTTTCTTTAAGTAATTTAGTTGAGTGTTCAATAAAGGATGTAGCGAGTCATGATATAAGCTCAATTTTACCTATTACTCTACAAGAAATGAAATATTTTTATCCAAACTTGAATAACTCAACAATTAAACGGAAAGGAGTATTTCCATACGAGTACTTGACAGATATTAATAAATTTAATGATACTAGTTTGCCCTCTATAAATAATTTTTTTAGTAACTTAAGTCAAAAAACATATACAATTGAAGATTATAGGTTTGCGGAATTATCATGGGTTGAATTCGACTGTGTGAATCTCAAAGATTATCTTTTAGCCTATTTAAAACTCGATGTTTGTTTGCTTGCCGATATATTTGAGAATTTTAGGAATGTTTGTAAACAAAATTACGATTTAGAAGTGGTTTTTTACTGTAGTATCGCGTCATTTACCTATGATTGCGCGCTAAAATATAATAAATGTAAAATAGAATTAATAAAGGATTATCAGACATATAGAGATTTTGAAAAATCAATTAGGGGTGGTGTTTCATTTTGTCGAAAGCATTATATAGAATCAAATATACAAGGAACAAGTACATATGATTCTACTAAGGAAGAATGCCATATTTTTAATATTGATTTCAACTCTTTATATTCTGGGAATTTAAGTAAAAAACTACCCACCTCGCAATTCAAAGAAGTAAGTATTAAACATTTAGTGAATGCAATTCCAGAAAAACTAATCGAGTACTTGGTAGATTTAGACATTGATGGATCTACCGGATATTTTTTAATATGTGATTTAAATTATCCCAAGGCTATTCACGATCAAACATTACAATTACCGTTAGCCCCTGAGCATTTAAGTATAAATGAATCAATGCTTTCACCTTATATGCGGGAACAATTTAATAACTTGTCAATACAAAGAGGTACCTCCCGTAAATATAGGATGTCTACACCAAAACTCTTGCTGACGCAATTTGATAGAGTTTTATCATTTACATTTGTACTGTTAAAATTTTATATAAAACATGGATTAATTGTTACTAAGCTCCATAAATTATATTCTTTCCATCAAGACTTTGTATTTAAGCCCTACATAGATTTTAATATTAATCAAAGGCGCCTAGCAAAAAGTTACATTGAAACAGCTGTCGCGAAATTGCTCAATAATTCACTGTTTGGCAAATCAATAGAAAAGATAAGAGATCGATGTAACTTTCGTATCGCAAATAGCAACGATAAATGCGATCAATTGGTAAATTGTATAATCATGAACAATTTATAATATACAATAATACATTATCGGGACATTTATTTGTGAAAGACTCTGTAACTCTCGATAAGCCTATATTTATTGGTAGCGCTGTGTTGGACTTGGCTAAATTGGATATGTATGAGCTGTTTTACAATAAATTGCTACCTATTGAGAAAGAATTAAACTGTCGTATTGAAATTGCTGCATCAGACACTGACTCTTTAATAGGTTGTTATTATAATACATCGCAGAATAATTTTTTAAAAGCCTTAATTAAAAATAATATTTTAGACACTTCCAATTACCCTAAGGATCACCCTCTTTACAGCGATAAAAATAAGTCCCAACTCTATTACTGTAAAGACGAACTAGCCTCACGTGAAATTAAACAAGCAGTATTTTTAAGACCAAAATTATATTCAATTTTGAAATGGAATAACAAAAATATTCGTAGAGCAAAAGGTATTACAAGAGCTGTTGTGGAAACGAATATTACACATGAAGAATATTTAAAAGCATATAACTCAAATGAAGAAATGAAAAAAAACATATAACAGATTTCAAACTAAATTACATCGTATTTATACCTTAAAGCAAAATAAATTTGCACTCAGTAGCTTTGACGATAAACTTTATTGGGTTAATAAAAATCATTCGCTTCCTTGGGGGCACTATAAAACAAACCTCAAAAAACCTATAAAAATATCAAATATACCAATTTATGAAGAACCAAAAGACGATGGTATTGATGATGAATTATCAAATAGTAAATAAAAATATAAGTTGCCAGCAAGTGTCAGCGATTAATTTTAAAGAATTAAAAAATCAATTATCTGGTAAACACATACTCAAACCAAATCAGTTTATATATAAGATATTTGGGGCTACATTATTAATATTTAAAAATGGTCGTATTACATTATTAGGCAGTAAGTATAATTTCCAAAAAGTAAAAAAGCATATATTTGATAAAACTAGTATTAATTTGATTTTAAAATCTGTTAATTTATGTACTTATATTTTTAGTATTAAGTCTGTAGTCTATAGGTTATTGATAAACAATACCGGGTTTTATGTTGTCTTTGATAATGTGCAACTTCAAGTTATATATGAACCTGAAATATTCAATAACTGTAAAGTCAGAATAAATAATAATGTTGTTGTTTGCTGCTTCTACACCGGTAAATGTACATTAATGTGTTCCCCATTTAAATTTCATATATATTACCCTATATTCAACAAACTGGTTAATAATTTATTATTGTTTGGTGCGAGGGTTTTTGTTGTAAAATATAATTAGTGTGAGTGAAATTTATTGTTGTTGTTGCTGTTTGGTGGTGGAGATTTTTACTGTAAAATATATATATATTAAATTGGTTGGAAAAAAATTATGAATATTTTTTTTTTTAAAATCAACAACTAGTTTGAGGGGAAATTAACTTCGGTAGAGCGATTGCTGCTTGTAACACTCAAGTAGGCATAGTATACTCAGGGGCTGTAGCTAGCTAGCTAACTTGGCCTTGTTGCTCACGAGTGAGTTACAATAGCGCATCTGTTACTTATGAGTGTGCGTGAGTGCGGTGGGCAACGCTAAGCTCGGTGAGAAAAGATTAGGGCTATGTGCTGGTATTCATAGTCAAAGACAATGCCCTCCTATCTGTTACTAGTCTGTATACCGGTACATATCATTAAAACATCGGCTATGCATCTCCCTACATTCAGAATAGAACAACGAACAGAGCATATATCGCTAATCCGCATGGGAAAGGTTTATGTTGTGCATTTTGTTAACTATGGGAATTTTGTAATGTACACATCTGCGACCCTCTACAAAAATATATATAAACTCAATTTTTCTGACAGTGAACTATAATTTTGTTAAACAAAAGAAGAAAAAATATCAGTAGGCCTACCTATTCAATTTAAAGATATTCTTTCCGGTACCTAGTTACGACGACGACGACAACTTACCTCAACTCGAAGATGACATTCGCCTTTTTCAATAACCGTGAGTTGAAAAGTTGTATCAAAATCCAATTGCAATCAAGCGACGAAACATATCTCTCAGCATCCAATATTGCTGAGATGGAGTTGCGATATATAAACAAAAAATTTGAGATTGGGTTTACTTCGGTAGAATATGGAGTAGGTCTACCTTTATCGCCTACAAAGGTTGAAATTTCAAAAGATTTCTCGCTTGTTATAAAGATACAACCGCAAATATCGGGAAGCTCACCCTCTAGTGAAAATTGGGAGAATGATGTTGATGATACGCTTCACTTCAATATACCAACACAAAGACCGGTATAAGTTAGGCCTATAAACAACCATTTACAGGTACCGGTAATGGAGGAAACTCTACAGAGGGACCCACATATAGGACTATAAAAAGTATAATACAGTAATAAATTTTGTGTTGTTGTTGTTGTTATTGTTATCAGTTATTGTTGCTTATAAAACTTAGTAGACTGAATCTATTTTATATCTAATTTAAAAAAAGCGAATACATAAATAAATTAACTATGTTTTATATAGTCCCCCGTCAACATAGAGTGAATGTTAGTAACAGAGAATGGGGTGGATTTTATATAGGCTTAGTTAGGTATACCGCGAGCCACACCTATTGTATCCGAGTGGAGCCATTATATGACTGGTTGAATGATGGCGCCCCTAACTGTAAAGAAGCATACAACATAGAGTGAATGTAGAAAGTTAGTAACAGAGAGTGCGAGGGGATTTTATAGGACCTATAGCGCTACCGGTACCTAACCACACCTATTGTATCAATGAGCTAGTCAACTTTCAGTTGAGGAGTAAGTCATTAGGCCTATATGCCTAACCGAATGAAAGTGTACCTTACCTATCCGCGAGTACTAAAGGTTAACCATAAACCATATTGGGTCAACATTCGAAAAAGGGCCCCCGCATAAAGTTAACTATAGCTGTATAGGCTTACCTATGCGACAGTAGTAGCCCGCCCGCAGTAATGTAGATTAGACCAATTAAAGTTGTAAACAGAAAATTGGAAGCATTCAAGTGTAATAGTGTAATCCTTAAATCAAAGAAACCGGTATGCTCTTGCTCTATCCTCAAGTACTGGGCTACAGGGCCGTCGGTACCAGTAGGCCTCTCTAATGCAGCATTCACGAACCCTCCATGTTGAGTTAATTTAGTAAGTAACGCTAAAACCTTGTGGTTGCAGTCAGTCTAGAAGGGCGCCATTCCGCCATTCTATATGTCTGTATGTGTAAAGTCAGCTAGCTACTGGTAGTTAAACTCTGATACAACAGAGGGCTACCGGTAGGTCTGGTGTGTTTGTGAGTGTAAACAGCGATATAAAAAAATATTTTAATGTTTTTATTATTTTTTATTGACATTAAAACAAATATATTATCCCATCACATTACATGCTTAGAGTAAACCTACAGTACATCTTCCACCGCAGTTATTTCTTTCTGTTTATCATCATCAGTCGCAGTTAAACGCTTTCTCATGAAAAAGTGTAGCATCTCATACCCCCCAACGCGTTTTGCTGAGCAGTATCGCAGACAGTTATCCCTTATGTTTAAGTAGAACGCACATTTATTTTCTACTGTAGTAAATTGATCGTGGAAGCGACAAGGGGTTAAATAATCGTGATATTGCTTATATATTCCCAATTTCTCCACCGAATTTGGCGCGAGAACATCGAGTTGGGAAACTAATATTGACCGCTTCATCAACCCAAATACATGAATATTTTTTTTATATTTTAAATGTCTCTTCATATATTTTTTAAAGTCATCTTGCAAAATGTCCCCGTAGTTCCAGGGCAAGTGAGAAGTCATATCCCGTGAATTGTTTACGTGGGCTGCATCTAATGCTGATAACTTAATATTAGGTGGGCCTTTAATTAAAAACGTCTTTACATTAGTTTTGGTGTAATTAGAATCGAATATAGCAAATTCTTTAAATACTACCGGATACTCTTTATTGTCTATCTTATAATATTGAAAATCAACAAAAATAATATTATCCATTTTATCTGATAAACAAAAGCTAAATGATTAATTACAACGCTTGTTGGTTTATTTTATAATAATTAACAAGCCATTTATATAATATTATTTCATTTATTTCCACATTATTTGTAAACGCTCTTATTGGATAGTTTGTGTGAATTCGATTTACCAAGTAATAAAGACAGTATAGGCCGCATATGGTCCTCCTTGGGTCTTGAAATTGTTTGCGAGTAGTACGCCATCTTGCGGAATTTTTCTCAAGCCATTTTTCAATGCATCTGTTTGGATATTTTGGTCCAAACGAGTCAAATACTTCGGCATCATTATCTCGTATATATATTGCGATCCAATGAATCCCGGGCAGATGCTCTTTATCGGTATTTACTATTAACCCATAATCCTGCCGCTTATTATTATCTAATTTAGGTAATTTATTAGCTGGAAACACTCCCAAATAGTGACCACCCACTGGAAACATATCAAGGTCCTCTGTAGATAACATACTTAATCGATATGTATTTCTTTCCTGCTATTTAAACTTAATGATTGATCATAAATATTAAAAACGATTACATTTATGGTTTCAACCAACGGTTCGGCAAATCTTAATTTTAATTGGCCGTTAGTATATATCGACGGTTGCGGATCTCTAACATAGCCGTCGGCGGTTAGGTCCCAGGATAGGAGGGGGCAATTACCTAAGTAGGTTTCATGGTCTATATTATTACCACCATAACCGTTAATATATGTATTAATGTTCTTCATTAATTGAGTATACTCAAAAATGTATGTTCCATCTGTAAAATTAGGCTCGTATATTACACCCCCTACTGGAAGACCGTCTACAATCAGTTCCGCGCGTCTAAAAGGTTAAAATGTTCAAATTTCAAAGGATTGCTAATTAATTCTTCCGAATAAGCGTTATTTGTTATGAAGCCGATAATAACTAATTTGGGTTTTTTACCATCAAATATGTTTGTTTGGGTGTAATTTGTGGTTTGAGCGGGAATAGTAAATGTTGTCACCTCCTTTTTTTGGAATTGATATTCAATATCGTAACTCTCTAAACCTTTTAGGTGACTGCTTTCTATTACCGGATTAACCTCCATTCTAGGGATTAGGATCTTTATTTCATCTAATTCTAGCCGAAGATTTGTCACAGCGTTTGCATTTGGAGTGATTTTAAAAATAAACGAATTTGATACTTTTCTAAAATGCATTCTTAAATCATACCCGGGTTGTATTATTTTGCTTTCAGTATCAAAATCAATCGTCAATCCACTTACAAATTGCATTTGTTTACTAAAGGCCTCGTCAATAGGATGCGCGCCGGCATTAATTTCATTTCCGTGTTCAGATAAAGGTTGATGAAAGCCACCCGCACCCAGTAGCCCATTTTTATCCTCGTAAGTTGTAAATAATAAATTGGATAAGTACGACTTGTAGAAATAATGGTTATTGCTATTTTCAACCTGCTTCTCATTAAGGTCTATTTTAATATCACTCCACATAGTTCCAGCGGGGTAATTCAACATATAAATATGGGAGTTTTCAAGTCGTCTATCCCAGCGTACAGTACATTTTGTAATTAATAACGCATCTTGCAGTTTCATATAGAATTAATTGGATCTCGGTACAAGGAACGTGACTTCCCTAGACTCACTTCTGAGATTAGATACGGGGTAAATTGTTTCATAATGCTTTGCTTTAAATTCAGTCTGTATTGGTTATGTAGAAAATAAATCCAATTCCTTAATAATTGACATTATTAAAAAATACTTTTTTCGCAGTGTTTCAGTTTGCCTTTTATATTTCTCTTTTTACTACGTCGATGATGTATGTTCATAGACATTGGTCTAGCAGGTCGCTTTAAATCTCTATAAACTTTTTCTACAACTGACCTTATTGACGGTTTCATTTTATTTAATGCTTTATTAATAACCGT
The DNA here is from genome assembly GCA_032718475.1 of Nemertoderma westbladi. NCBI lineage: Eukaryota > Metazoa > Xenacoelomorpha > Nemertodermatida > Nemertodermatidae > Nemertoderma > Nemertoderma westbladi. The sequence goes on along the minus strand of JAUCBJ010000071.1, from coordinate 54,359 downwards.
ATTAGCCTGCTGATGTAAGACCCGCTTACCTTTTGGTATTACGTGTTGTCTCATAAATTTTGTGGTAAATGGTAAAGCTTTTTGTAACACTTTTTTTGCTAATGGCTTACCAAATTTTTTCAATGTCGATAAAGCGTCTGTAAATATACCTTCTCCGTGTTGATTTGCCTGCATACCTCTAGGATAACGTTGAAATCGACGTTGTTTTAAGTTTGGACCAAATGCGCCAATTTGTCGACCGTAAGGGTCAATATATGAACCACCACGAAAAACAGGGACTTGCGTGGAACCTCTGGTACTTCTTCCACCTTTAAAAACAGCAAGATTAGAGTCTGCACCACCATATTGAGGTTTACTGTATCTTTGAAATAAATCAGAATCCATTTTAATTTATTCGTTTAAAGTGTAATGTAATAGATGTTGTCCCGTATTCAAAATTCAAATCTTTTCCTTCTTTGTCTGTTATTTCAATATGAATGTATGTTATCTTATATGATTTTTTTACAGGGATATAATGAATTGTATCCTTGACAAATTCTTTATTTATTACGCTACCATATTTCACGTCATCAGGTATCGCAACACGGCGAAGTAAAGCTAAACCAAAATCGTTAATATATTGATTTTCAATTATATTAGTAGTCACGTACATGTTCGACTTAGGTTCTGGAATAGAATTGGGTGGTTGAGGGCATAAAAATACCATTTGGTAAGATTTTTCTCCATTTCTGATAACCTTTATTAAATAACCCTTTATGTTATTTTTTGTCTTCAAAATAATTTTAAAATTTGGATTTAAATTCGCGCCGAGATTATTTTCAGTAATTCCAAAATAATAGGCTAATTGTTGACCTATAAATAACTCTCGCACAGTTTTCCCTAAAATAAATTGCAACCTATTTTGCTGAGTATTTTCAACTATTTGTAATTTATCTTTCAACGCCCCCGTGTTAAAATAATCTATAATGTCATTGATACTGTAGAACAAACCAGATGGAAGTGTATCCTCAAAAATTTTTTTCCCTTTTTTTAATAAAATAACATTCTCTACATTGTTATACATGGATGGCAACGTTGCTAAGTAAAATATACTTTTTATACCTACCACCCAGTTTTCGTTTGGATTTATAGGTAAGGCGCCGTGGAAATTTATCTGATAATTACTAGCGCTATTGCGGGGAAAATCAATTGGACAGGAGTTACTCAGTAGTCTAACGTAGAATTCATCCATCACTACCACCCCGTATTAACTTAAGTGTTATAACAGTGCGACCTCCGCTGAAGTTAATTAATTGGCCTTGGCCGTCACGTAAAGTAATTAAGATTGTTTTTAGTTTTTTATTCAACAATGGGTAATAGCAAATGCTCTCGTATTCGTGATTAATATATTTTCGATTTAATTGCGTTAAAGGGCAGGTTCTTAAGAGCGGAGCTAAAGCGTCACCAACAAATGAGCTCTTAATAATATCTGTATATATAAAGATAGTGTCTTTATCACGTGTTATATTCGTGGGAGCTGGAAAATCTAAAATGCCAATTTCCGAAATTTTTGGCCCGCTATAATTTAAAATTAATATCGGCTGTTCTATATTGCTTAATTCATCTACTGTAGTGGTACTGTATATATCCCAATTCGGAATATCCGGATGATTCCGATCCAATAACGGTTTTAAGCCTAGAATTTGTATTAAATCACCACGTAGACTTAATTGTATTTTTTTCAACTTTTTAGGAAATTTAAATTTAATTCTAGAATTATTTGTATTAAAAATGAATTCGAAATCTCTATATTTCGCTTCAGAATTAAACAGTTTATTTATATCATCAATAATGACTTGAATAGAGTTATGCATACCAGGAAATAAACTATATAATTTGGCATCTTTTGCATCTACCCCGATTGACAGCGAGATTTGAGTTTGCAGCGTAATATTACTGTATGTTGCTTGGATTGAAGCTCGGCAAGCCCAATTTTAGCGTTTGGACCAATATATAATTCTTCGGCTAAATCAAAAGTAAACTCACTAGGATTATTATTGGGGTAAGTGTTTAATGAGCTATCTGAAAGTAGAGTGATATATGTATCTGTGGCCATTATTATTATTATTTAAGCTCGCTCTCTCTACTTGACTCCATTGTACATACAGTATAATGTTAAATTATAGACATCTGTGACCACGTTTATTGTCGCATCTTCTACAGTATATGCGAGGGATCAATATTTTACTGGCTTTATTTAAAGCGGATGAACTATAGATATAGTAATATCATTCGAGTTAATATTGATTAATTACGGTCATATGCGACCAAAATGAATTAATATACAGTATAAACCTAAGCTTATTGAATATGCTGTACCCACGACTGTTTCTTGGATCCAATGAATCGGACTAAATATTCTTTCTTCCCATTGCGTACACGTTCTTTAAGTTTGCCAATATTTTTTTTGTCAATCGGAAGATAAATATTACTATTCGGGTGGACCTTTTGGAGTTCGTGAGAATAAAATGAGCCATTTATTATAGCTCCAGCGCTGTCCTTAATATCGAACATTACCGCTGGTACTCTATCCAACCTGACACGATGAATAATAAATAATTCACGTGTCCATTGTTCTCGATAGCCTTTAGCAAAAGCAGTACGAGCGATAGATAATCGTACTGTATCTCCAACTTTAAATTTTATTTTCTTGTGATTAATCTGTCTATATTTCCCATATAATCTATTCATTAATTCAGTTTCATTAAATTTATTAACTTCAATGGGAGTCATTTGTATTGTCCTATGATATGACCTATTATAAGCTGAGATAAGCTTAGGTAAAATTTTTATCCAAACATTATTTCCCCGTTGCGTGAAAATTTTGAACATCTTTGTTTTTAATGTTCTATTGAATCTCTCAACAATAGCCGCCTTATTCACAGAGTACATTACGTAATACTGTATACCTAACGTATCTAAATATTTCCTTACAGATTTATTTAGAAACTCAGAACCTTGATCAGTCGCGATTCTGTTTGGTTTTCCTTTCTGGAATATTTTTTGCAATATACTAATAATTTCAATACCCTTTTTTGTTTTCATACCATAGCCAAAAGCAAGCCGACTGAAGGCATCAATACATGTTAATATATAGTTATAATTATTATTTTGCGATTTATATTGCTGCATATCCACCAAATCTATCATATATATATCTTTTATGCCTCCCGTAAATATTTTAGATGTTGGATAATGATATCTACGTGGAGCGTGAAGGGTGTATGTCTTTTGCCCGCTCAGCCATTTCTGGGCTTGTGCTGGTTTGATGTTTGCAGCTTTTGCTAATTTTGCAACACTTGCAAATCCCGCCGGGGATGAAGGATCTAAATAAATTCTTAACAGTTTTTTGTCTAAGCTTCGGCTTAAAATCGGTTTCATCTTGCGTGGCATCTTTTCGACAACCGCAAGTAATATGTATATTCAAATCTCTTATAAAGGGCATCAGCGTAAGAACAACTGAAATTTTTTAATTATTTTCTTTGAAGTTGATGTTTTGAAGGGTTTTCTTTTTGTAGTATTTACTCTAGGTATATCTTGAGGTTTTAAATCAGTAGCTAATGGTTTACTCAATACTAAATATAATTTTCTAAATGTTACTCCTGTTTTAACCATTATTACCGTCCACGGTTAATTTTTTTCGCAATAGCTGCTCCAGCGGCGGCGGCACCGGCACTCGCGGCGAGTTTCGCACCAATGCCGAGTAAGGGTATTAGAAACGGTAGTATGCCTCCAGATTGATTGCTTAACTTTTTTCTGTAACTTGATATATTTTTTGTTTTACGGTTGAGTGATTTCAATACCTTCTTATAGCGGTGAATATTTCTAAATGAATGAGGGGTCAATTGTACATTACCTTTTAGAACATTTAATGCAGTATTTACAATGAGCCGTATTAATTCGTTACTCACGGTATGGTTAATAAAATAAGTTCTTTGTTGAGGGGTAGCGCTGCGTAGAAATTCCAGTTCGTTATGATATTTCTGCACAAGTCTATTCATTGTTGCAACATTATTGAAAATTGTTACAAAATATTAATTATTTATCATTATTATTATTACTATTTTCGCTACGTTTATAGTCAATGTAATTTTTAATGTAACAATTATGATTATGAAATATATCCGATCTAAATCTTAAATGTTCGGGTGTTTCCTGTCGTAAATCAATTAAGAAATGTGAAAATGGTTGAATTGTCGCATCTTGATAGGAATCAACTAAAAATTTGGTCTACCCTGGTAACATCTGCTTCGCGAAATTTAAAACTGATAGACTGTCTCTCGGATTTTTCATTAATACTAAAGTATGGCTATTAATTGATCTTGTGCGGTTATGCTTCCCACCGTAAAACATGTTTTGCGTTATAAAACAAATAAATATATTGGAATGATGAGCTACCTTAGTAAACAATATAGTTAATGCTGTACTGGACTCAGTTTCTGTTAACAAATCATCTATAATTAATAAATCTCAACTATTCACTAAACTATCTATATTTTCGGGCAAGCCTTTGTAAAGGTGAGTAATACCGGGAATAGTCGGGGGATTGCTCCCGTAACAATACAATACTCGCAAGGGGGCTTCGTTGAAACAACCATTCTTGTGTTTAATTAAATTGCTTACAAAGGTTGACTTTCCGGAACCAGATGGCCCTGAAATTATCATACTTGTTCCCATTTGAAAGTTTAAATTATATGGACCTGAATTAAAGTCAGCCATTTATTATTATTATTAAGATATATCAACAATACAATATAATATAATATAAATATCAATATCAATAAACCATCACCATTACTATGTATATAACAATAATTGAGGTAACTACAATATTAGAGTACTGTATATTTAATTAACATATGACGCCACTACAGTATGTGACGCTCGCTGCAACAAAAGGTGCTATTTCCAATTATAGTATAGACTGATGTAATTTCAAGCATGGTGAGCATCTTTATATGCGAAATAATGATAGGTAACATCGGCGGTTTGGAAATCACTTCCCGAGAATTTCGCGCTAATGATTTTTTTATGTTCGCTGCTAAAAAATAAGGAATATAGTAGCAACACCGTCGTACTACATTTCTATAAAAAATATTCTCCAATATTGTAAATAAATCTCCTGGATCATTACTTTCCGCGGAAATATAAGTTATATTGCGAAGCTCTTTCCAATAATAGGGTTGGTATCTTGCCAACTTTATATTAAACTTAGATATGGGTGCGCGACAAATAGGACAAATTTTAGAACAATAATTATTCATTTCGGAATATTGTACAATACATTGTATGCAAGTTGCATGTTTATTTTCACATTTATAATAATCTCGATGTTGTTGCAATAACTTAGAATAGCAAACTGGACATTTTTCATTTAAAATATCCATTTTCCAAATTTTAAAGTAAATTGAAAATAATTACCGCAATACACAACAACAACAACAAACAAAACTGTTATACAGTATATACAAATACTACTACAATTTTCGATTATTTAAAAACAACAAAATTTTATATATAATCATAAAATATTTATAATATAGGGGGAAAAGTCAAGAATCAATGATATTATCAACATATTCAACATTATCCGTTGATTCTTCAGTTTCGACAAAGGATTCTTTTGAAATCATTACAATAAAGAAAGACATAATTTCGTAGGGGCTATGCCGATTTAGCCGTATTTCAAACTTTTCACCAGCTTCGTTGTATTGTGTAATAACAATAAATCCCTCTATCATGGATAATAGTAAGATGTTGCTTAATTTTCCCTCATGCTCAACTTTCAGGTTGTAATCTAAGAGATGAATACTATTATCAGAAGCATCAATATCAATTGAGCTTAAAACTTTCCTGGCTTTTTCAGAAAACTCAATTTTATATTTATCATCTCCCTGACATTAAATTGTATAATCAATAACAATATAGGCTTGACCATCTTCTGCAAAAAATGAATGCCTTACTATTGGCATAACCATATCGGAATCAGAAGACATTATTTAATTTATTTTATTGTAAATCAAACAAACAAAGTAAAAACTTTTAAACTAAAACCATTACAAATGATTAATTGTGATTAAAGCAAGAGATTATATATAAGATATTTTCAAAAATAATACAGGTCTTAAACTGAGAAGTAGCCTAAATTCGGTTTATTGATTGGTTGATTAGCCGGTGGGGAACTACTGTATAAACAACAAAAATTATTGCGTAATAATAATAATCACTAATGCTTGTATACGCGTAGCTGGAACGGAATGGAATTTCATGTATCATACTAGGAGGTTGGTGACATCCGTCAAGGAGTAGCGCTAGCTAGCGGGGGCTAAATCGTTGAGTTGGCAATCGATATAATATAATATAATATCGAGGGTATATGCGTGTAGTTGTCACCATCATATACAGTATACAGCGGTGGTGATGGTGGTGATGACGTGGCGAAAAGGTGAATAACATTAGGGTTAGTAGTTAGTTAGTTAGTTAGTTAGTCAGTAGTCGAGTTAGGCTACGCTACGCTACGCTTGGTTGATGGCAACTGCCGATCGATGGATGGTGGTGACAGATGTGGCGCTCACCGCAATTTAGCACCGGAATTTGGCATTTTTGAATAGCCCTCCGAATGGAATGTGCATAGCCCAGGCTTAGGGAGGACTTTGTTGGGGGCCATGCTTTATCTACTACTGATGAAATCATCATCATCTTTGCCTAGCGAGTTTATGAATAGATCACGAGCTTCTAGGCATTCTCCCTGGGCTTCTTCCAGTCCCTTTATTAATAATCGCAATGCCGAACGGCCTCCACGAGTCTGAATAAGGTTGGTGATATCATTAATCTTCCTTGAGATTCCATCTCTGACTTTGTCACGCAGTTTTTTAAGTCCATACGGTGAGTGAGGGAGACTTGAACCCCAAAAGTTATAATCGCTCTAAAGAAGAGATAAATACATTTTTCAATGCCGTTTTTACTTTTTCACATTACATTTATGATTGCTATCATTACTGTATGTGAGAGTTTGAGAATTTCAACTCTTAAACTTTTTTAATTAAACCAATTATTCGTATTTTCGAAAAAGCGTCAAGTCTCCCTCAATGGGGGAGACTTGACACCTAGGGTGGGAGACTTGAACCCCACCTCGCATACTTGTAAATTCGTTCAGAAATGCAGAAGAAGTGTAATAATTACATGCTCAACATGTCTATTTTCTAGTAGAGCAAAAAAATTTAAAAAAATGCGATTGTTAAATTATTATCCAAAATTTTATACAAATTTAGGTGGTCGTTCACATGGTTCTCCCAACAAGAACTGAATAAATAATAGTTCATTAAAACCGCATTAAAATTTAACGCGGGAAGGTACTTTTTATTAATGAATATCTTGTATAATTTTCAATCCAGGCACATCTGTAATTCTATTGATGTGTGCCGCTTTCTGATGAAGTGGCATCTTGTTTAAGCTGTCAATCACCCAGTTGGCGGGCTACTAACTACATTGCAAAGAGGGAAGGAAGAGTTGGTTGGCTTCCTGGGTTTATCAAGGCCTCTCTCTCTCTCCTGGCCACTCCATTGTATTCACATTCCATTGATAGCTTGGTCTGTGTAAGTGCCGATCCACTAGTTGGAGTGCTCTGGTGTAATGGTTCTCTACGTGGGTGTATCTCTAGGTAGACGTCAGGATTGAAGGCTTCAAGTCTCCCTCACACTCGGGCGTCATGTCTCCCCACATGGGCTTTTTTTATATTAATTGATATAATTTCAAAACGGCTGAACCAAAACTGGAAAACAATATATGGCAGGATAGTGCAATAATTAGTCAACACATGTTGTGAATTACAATTAACATACAGTAAAATAAGGATGCGATATTTCATTCGTTGTAAAGGGCAAAAATTTACTTTTGAACCCAGAAAACGTTTATTGACAATAAAACAAAAAATAACCAAAAGGTAATAAAACATTGTTGCGCGGGTGTAGCCTACATGTATTTTACACATTTTTGTGTAGTATTGTTAAATAATTTACAATAGTTTTTGAGTTATTAAAAAAAAATCAAGTCTCCCTAAAGTCAAGTCTCCCTCACTCACCCTACTGAGTCGGTGAACCGGATGTATCTGGCTCTGTTTCACCTGTGACATCCATGTGAGTATTTGTAGGACTACCATCACGCGATCGAGACATAAAAGCAGTCTGAAACTAGTCGAATATTTCCCGGCCAGTGCACCAAAATGTGTAGTCCCACGCGTTCAAAACGTTCGTTACAAGGCGGTTCAGTGGTATAGTTTATTAAACGCGATTAACGACATTAACGGAACGGATATTATCAACGAATAATATCAATATCAATAACGCAACGGAGTTTTACCTATAACGGCACCAGTTTACCAAAACCTAGGTAAACACATGATGCAAACGGAATATAACGAATAACAGTATTTGTTTACTGAAACGAATAACGATTTAGTTTCTTAAAAACTAATAACGATTTACGAAAACGATCTAGCTTACCAAATCCTGGGTAAGCTAGGAGTGGGTTCGAATTTGAATATTTAAATTACGAATTAAACTACAAATTCATCACTACTAAAACTAAAAACTTACATTCAAAGCTTTTATACTAAATAATTAACGCACTATAATAGTTTCACTAAAACGAGTGTCCAATCGCAGTAGAGGTTGTATCTCATATTCGTATACAGTAGTTTAACGCCCTGTTTCTGATAGTTTGACAGTTATGTTTGTTTACTAAAGTCAATACTTGAGGCAAAATACCACATGCAACTACAGTACTATAAAGATAATAAACATATTTAACACAATAACACATCTCGCTAAACGCCAATCATCTCTTTTAACTATCAGAATTCCTACTTTAACTAAATCAAAATTAACTTCGGTCTAACATTTTCATGGCGGACGTCACAGGCCTACCCTACAACGATATCTTTATTAAAATTTAGCTGCAGTAACTATTAGTTTCATTTTTTCAAATCCCAAAAAACATCTAACGACAACGAAAACAATGATTTCATTTAGGCCTATTTATTTCATAACCAATATTAAACATTTAAAATTAATAGGAAATTAATTGAAAAATCGCCCAGTTTCTCTTCCGGGAACACTAGAACACTAATGTAAGCCTAACCAAGACACAAGAACATTAGGCAGTTAGGCCTATTATCAATGAAATATCAACTCGATGGTTCGGCTGCAACAGGAGAGCCCAAGGCTCGACAGAGAATTATGAGGTATAGATACTGCAGCCTATTTAACGGAACATAGAAACCAACATCAACACCAACTTCAAACCTCATAATTTAACGGTCTAGTATCACTCCTTATCAAGTAGGCATTTTGCTTTGATCTTTTTTTAGGTGGATCTTTAAAGGATTTTTCCAGGAGAACGGCGAAAGCTAGAACGATTCTGTTTGCGCGATCTGGTAGATGGCCCTAGCGCGCTAGCTAGGAGTTTTTGTGGAAAAAATCTGTTAATTAATTAATTAGTAATTAGCGATTAAAGATTTCTAATTGATTTTTCTCGAAAAGTATTTGATTTTTCCCCTAGCAACGGTGTTTTTTTTTGTTCATCTCGGTAAGATCTAAAAAAAGTTCAGTCATCGCTATGGCCCTCCTATTACTGTTAATTAGTACTAATTAGCCGAAAACTAATTAGCGTCGTAACTCGAAAACACTAAGAGCTATGAAAAAACGTAACATCACAAAGTTGTTCGGAATTTTATTCTACACAAAAAAGTCTCTGGCGCCGATGCCGTATCTCCTACCGTTAATTAGTAATTAACTAATTACTTAATTACCTAATTGGCGGGGGGGCTTTGTCCCCCCCGCCCCCAAATCCTTATTCACAAGGTGTATCAAAGCGGTTTACTATTTTACAAATTCTAAAATCTTTTAAATCGAACTAATTAACGATTTTACTAATTAGTAAAGTTTCCCAAATTAATTAATAATTTATCCAATCCGGCTGCAATTAATTAAACAGCTGAGTCGTCAGCCTGGTTTGATGAACTTGATGAAATCATAAAGTCAGTAGTTATATAATGTAGATAGGACAATATGATAATGCTCTCCATAGCGAAAAATATCAACCGGCCCTATTGGGGCTCGAACCCGGTATTTGAGTGATTAGTTGGCCTAAATATGATCTCCCACTCCACAGCGAAATATTCATCCGGTCTGGTAGCTCAGTACAGTCACCCGGCTGATGATAACCAGAAGTTTGAAACCTAGGTACCGGGTTCGAGCCCCAATAGGGCCGGTTGATATTTTTCGCTATGGAGAGCATTATCATATTGTCCTATCTACATTATATATTTAATTCAACGTCACTCACCCCACAACAATTCATTTATTATTATTAAAGTCAGTAGTTGCTGTATGCCATTACTGACTAAAACTATATACCAAGCACCTCTTGCCGGTAGCTATCTCCACAGTCTGTAGTGAGCACCGGTGCAGGTATGGTAGGCCTACATGTATGGCATATTTAGTGGAGGTTCTTTTGGCAGATAGGCCTAGTCAAAACGTTACATCAGATGCCGTATTTTAGTCAAAACGTACCCTATCTTTATATAGTTGAGTATTGTCAATACAGGAATATCCAAGTACTGGGTACTCCTGTACTTATAGTATACCCATCTGCCCATGTACAGTAACTGGCTGATAGTTACCCTTAGTTTGTAGGCTATAGATGATTGACGTTTCTAGCAATGTTCTTAACGTTGGGATTTTACTGGAAGTTATTAATACCATAGTTTACCCCAAAAAAACTAAAATTACCCAAATCGCACCAAATCAAAATAAATCTTATAACAGCAACACGGGCTATCTGACGATATGGATTAGATCAATGTAGCGGATAGTGACCATTGAAGGGCTTCTTATGCATGCAAAGGAAAATATGATCAGACCCAAATCACACAGTCAGACCTGATCTTTTGCTGATCAAATACCGGTAGGTGACTTTGCTGATATGCAGTAACATTTTACGGTACAATTTGATGCGAAAATGTTTTGGCCAGTACTCTGAACCTTCCATTGGGGTCTCAGGTCATGCGCGTACCGTGGTCACTGTATCTGGCACCTGATTGGCTCAAATATTCAAACGCTGAAAACTTACCTAGGCCTTGACAATTAGTGATAAGATTTTATGCGAATATGTTTTGGATGGTGTTCTGAATCTCGCGTTGAGGTCCCAAGTCACCCCCATACCGTGGTCATCAGATACGGCGCCTGATTGGCTAATGCTTTGAACGACGATAACTCGAGTTTGCTTCACTTTGGGATGAAGTTTGAAAGCTAAGAATATTCTCTGGAGTATGCCCTAACTCACTGACGATGTTTTATAGCTGTTGGATTGTCGGGTTTTGCTACGTGGTCTATGATTGGTTAATTTTTTGAAAGGCTATATCTCAAGAAGTATTCACTTTGGAATGATGAAGTTTATTTTAAATGTTCTCTAGAGTGTTTCCGATCCTACTAAAGACATCCAATTGCTGTATGACTACCGGTTTCACGCTTTTGATTGTTTGAATATGCATGAAAATTTTGCATATAATATATCAAGAAGAATTAATTTTTGCACAAAGGAAATAATACTTACAATGCTCTCTGACATGTCTGGTGTATTTTAAAATCACTGGGGTTGAACAATTGTAATTGGAATACACCTTCATGGGTTTTCTTTATGATTTTAGAGCTTTAAAAGTTCAATATTAAATTTTTTATTAAATAATTATTTTTGTGTTATTTGTTAATATGAGTATATTTCTGTATTTGCTGGTATTATATTTTGGGTGTTTTTTTTGTTATTAGTTTTGGTATTAATTATTTTTTATTAATCCAGGGAATATCCCTATTAACTCTGGGTCCTCACTCGTTAATTCAGGGACCACCCTCGATAGCTCTGGGTCCACCCTCGTCTCGTTAATTCAGAACCACCTTTGTCAATTCAACAAATTTGAATAATTTTTTTTATTAGGTTTTCCAAGGTGCTGAATTAATTGATTGAAGATGGTTTTAAATGGCCTGCTTTTATTGTAATTCCATTTCGTGTGATGTGTTTCGTGCCACAAATTTTTGAAGTATAAATAATAATTTAATAATATGGTAGGCCTACATGTAGGGCAGATATAGTGGAGGTTCTTTTGGCAGATAGGCCTAGTCAAAACGTTACATCAGATGCAGAATTTTAGTCAAAACGTACCCTATCTTCATATATGGTAGTTGAATATTGTGAATACAGGAATACCCAAGTACTTCTGTAGGCCTACTAATGTACATGCGCAAGTAATATAAATTGGGGGGGTCTATGCGCCTGTCGATTCATACGAATCGACAGGCGCAACAAAAGTATTTGGAATATTATGCCCATGTATACTTATATATGTAAGCCTTCAAGTATAAACAAAACTGACCTTAACAAAATCAAGGTAGGCATTTGTTATTTTCCATCAGCAATATGGGCTTTAACTTTTAACTTTACATGGGATTAATAATACTGTAATATTCTAGAACAATACCACATGGCCAACGCCGTCGGCCATGCGCTCGCACGGCGCAAATGCTCCATTTGCGCTCTCCACCTGGATAACGAAACAAGTAAAAATTAAAATTACATATGTTTATGTATGTCAGTATGTACCAGTATTTGATGTACTTATACTGCTTTTAGAAATAGCCTACGACATTCTGACATTAAGAATCTAATATCAGGTACGGTACTTCAAACAGTCAAATGCGATAGTTTCATATTCAATATTATTAGCCGATTTATTTTGAATCATAGCACTTAATATTATTCATTATTATTAACAGAAACAGAAAATTTAAAGTCTAAAATAAATAAAAATCAAGTAAAATGAATAGAAACCAAGATATTGTATAATTTCCCTATAGGGAAAACTGTGATTTCCCTATAGGGAAAAACTGTGATTTCCCTATAGGGAAATAAAAACTTCCCTATAGGGAAATAAATAAGTTTCCTTATTGGGCTAATTTCCCAGACTGGCCTAGGCTGATAGCCAGACTGCAGTACTGCATGTGAGTGTACAGTCTGACAGTAGTCAGTAGTCAGGCAGTACAGCAGTAACTAATTTTTAATTTTTAACGAATTTTAGACCGACCGATACAATAATATCTCTATTTATTAAATTTTTAACGTATTTTAGATTTATAATATATACTACTCTTGTTATTATCTCAGGCTTAGACCTTCGTTCACACAATACTTACGTTATCTATGGTTCCAACCCATCTACAGAATGTACTGTACAGTGTCTACCTTTTATTTCAATTTTATCTGTTTTTTTTACTCTTAGATAAACCACAGTCAGTATCTACCTTTAATTCAATTATATCTGCTTTTTACTCTTTTATATACTTACCGCTAATTATATTCACAGATATTTATTTTACTTGAGTTTTATTCTGGACCCTCATGGAAACGAGGTGAAACCTCATGAGGCCATCCACACGTCACTACATACGCTATCCTTCTTGTTTTTACAGTACGTTACATTAATTATATTTACACTCATATTTACATACATATCTATATTTATATTCACTACATACGATATCCTTCTTGTTTATACTGCACATTAACATTAATTATATTTTACCTACGCTTGTGATGTTGAGACCCATTTGTTTTAAAACTAATGCAATTGTGCAACATCTCTCATGTTACCGTGCCATATAGTACACTACTATGCATAGTTATATAATATTCATTGTTGTTTCTCATCGTTGTTTCGCTTTACATTGCGATTTTATCTGTTTAGTGCATATAATTTGTTGTTGACGTAAAAAAAAAAAATCAAACAGTCAGATAGTCTGATAGTAAAGACAGAACGACCAACGACTGCTGCTGGTCAGCTGGTAGCGGTAGGCCAGTAGGCTGGATGCTGGACTGTCCTGCTGTCTGACTGTCTGACTGTCAATTGTTTACAACAACGACGACTACTCAGTACGGCCTACGTCAGTACGTTATCAGGTTATACTATTACCTAACTCTAGGTTTTAGCTGTCAGGTCAGGCCCGAGGTCGGTCTAATAAATAAACGTCTTAGGCCTGCAGATTAGTGCCAGTTGTGCTACAATTTCCACTACTAGGCCTACTGTCAGACTGTATTAAGGTTTATTGTTTGTTTGCTGGTTATTTAGATTTATAATAGGGCCTAATAATTTTGTAATGTTCTATAATTCATAATTCGTTGGCCTATAACTGCATAGCAGCATAGCCTACTGTATGTTTATATATTTTTTAAAAACATAAAAAATGGTTCACTTTACCCCCTGCACTGCCCAGAAAATTACTACTGTACTAAGTGGGGTAAAATGGTTTTAGACCTCATTTTCGAGGGAAGCTCACTTTGCCTCATGCATCATGCTGTCATGAGTGGGGTAAAGTGAGCTATTCGAAATGTCAAAAAAAATAAATAATCTGCCTATTTAATAGGCAAATTATCTCTTGATTTTTCTCATAAGGCAATCACTGATTGGGGTTAAATGGTTTTGCAAATGATTTTAGAGCTAGTGTCACTTTGCCCCATGAGTGGGGTAAATTGAGCTACTTGTGTGCTCTAAACAAAAGGTATAATTTGACTAGGCCTATTTAATAGGCAAATTATGTTATAATTTTTGTGAGATTGTTTAGAGCAATAATGCAGTAATGTAGGCCTAGTGCACAAAGGAATACATTGGTATTTCCTCAATGAGAAAATAACTATTTTTAAAACACGAAAAACTACAAAAGTAGCTCACTTCACCCCAGTTTACCCTACATCGACAACAACTGAACAACAGAACAATGATAAACGACTAGGCCAGTTACTGGCAGATGGGCTGGCTGACTGGCCGAGCGAGGCCTGGCGTAATGCTGTAATGCCTGACAGCCTGATGGGTCCAATAACACTACCGGCTGACCGGTCAGCCGGTAGGCTACACAGCTACAGGGCTATGCCTATGATACATAGGCCTAAATATCCAACCCTGTCAGCCTGTTTCTTAAGAAAGGTTACAAGTTGGGTTGCTATGCCAGTATGCTGCTATGACTGTACAGTACTAGCTGACTAGTTAAAATAAATTTATAAATTTTCAGCTCCGGTACCTATTATTGCAGTATTCTGATGGTCAGATGGTGTCTCATTTGTTAAATGAGCATTGTGATTGTATCCAATGCACCAGCACCATGCATGTACTGAAGACTGAACGTATGATTTACGTGTTGTGCTGTTGTGTGTAGTCCTCAAGAAGAGTGCGTAATACCGTACATGAAAAATATACAATGGAACAAGAGTATATACGATGGAAAATTGGCCACTCGTCATGATCATGAACATAATATTTAACATCATTCAATACCTATGCCGGAGGATGAACTCCTGTACAGTGACAGTACATCGAATTTCAGATATATTTCATGAAAATTGAGGAAATGTCGCAGATTTTAAAATTTACATTTTTGTGAAAATTATAAAAACTCTTGCATTTTGGTAGTGCTGCGCGAAGTGGAAATAGAAATCAGGCTGTCAGGGGATTGGAGGATTGATTGACAGGGGATTGGAGTTTATCACTACAGCACTGGTACGGATTCAGGATAGACAGATAGAGTGAGAATGGAGAATATGAGCAAAATGCCAAGGCCAGGTTCTGACCTTGTGTCTGCTGCCATGACATCCTAATCCACATGTTGGTGTCTGCCAAAGTCTTATAACTGATATGATAGGTGTGGTGGGGTGGGGTGGGGAGGGTCAAATTGGTACTGTACAGCTACTTGGCAACGATTCAAAACATTCCAACTAGGTGTTGTAGACAGGACGATTCGTCCTGCCGATAACAGATAAGGTGAGTAAGTTGGGTACGAATCGTCCTGTGTGTGGGTACGTAACGTCCTGTTACCTGGCCGGCGTGGATTATCTGTATATAAAACTGTAAAACTACACACTCATTTGAGCTGCTATCGACAATCGATATTTCGTTTCTTTTGGCGCTATATATTCATAGACGATTTAACATCAATTCGACTGCAGTATTTGTAACAAAATAATGTCGTCCCAATACCAGCCGAAATGGCGCGGTGGTGGACGCGGTCGACCCTACCGAGGTAGGGGCGGAGGGGGGCGAGGCGCCTACTTGGGACGGCGACCCGACAACGACGTACAGATGCGCTACGATAACACGGAGTTTACCGGCGGTCGTGGTGGTAAGATGCGCTCGGGAATGTCGCCCTACTCGCGACGGGGATCTGCGCCGTACCATCGCCACCAACCGCCTCCATCCCACATCCGCACCATAACCAATGGACCCGGATCCAATTCCTCCCACTACAAGGTGCACATACCGCAAGCCATGCGGATGGGGAAAGATTGGCTCCTAACTGCCCTGGAGAAAACCACCGCCATGAACATTAACTCTCAAAACTTTCACTTTGAGGGTCAAACTGCCGTCTTTATAGTTGAAAATCACGCCGTTTCTGACGCCCTAAAGAACGCTTCGCGGCGAATTACGACACATTCAGGAATGAAACTGAACATCTATGTAAACAAAGTTAACGACATTGGCGTTGATTCTGGGTTCAACAGGGGAAATCAGCCCAAGTTTGCCCTCACCGAAGCCCAATTGGACCATATTAAACTCGTCCTTTACCGTAGATACAACGCCACAACGCATATCCTTGATCTATCCCGTTTCTCTAGCGACCAGACATTCGCTCTTCACTCCTTCAGCTGCGCTCTCGCCCGCCCCTATTGTTTTCTTGCCGTCGCTAAAATCATCAAAGCCACCTTCCCTGACGTAACTGGCATTAACCTCACCAATAACAGAATCAACAACCTGGATGGCTTGGTGCCGTTTGTCAACATCCTGCCGATAAAAATGCTCAACTTGTCGCACAATTCGATACGAACTGACATCGAGTTGGACAAAATCCGGGGTCTCAAGTTGGAGGAGTTGACATTGGATGGGAACCCGATATGCGATATCTACCCGGATAATAAGGGCTACGTGACGTCATTGCGTCGCTACTTCCCTGCATTGAACCGATTAGACGACCACGACTTACCGCCTCGCATCGAGTTCGGCATAGAGAACACCGTTAATATGCCGTCGATGTTGCCTAACTTCTGCGAATTTGGCGACGTTCTCCCGCCCATAACGAATTTCCTCCAGCAGTACTTCACGACGTACGACAGCGGTAACAGACAGCTGCTCCTCGAGGCTTACCATGACGACGCGATATTCTCCTTGGTTACCGCGCCCCGCAGTCCCCACAACAACGCCCCAAACCGTCCCTATAGCAACGAGGTGTTTTGCAACAGTCGCAACCTTCTGCGCGTTAGCGGTACCACGTTGAGAGCGCGGCTCCTCCACAACACGAAGCTTAGCGTTGTCGCCTTGCTCAACAAGATGCCATCCACCGTCCACCACCTCCACAGCTTCAACATCGACGTCCCCTTCGCCATCCCCACCCTCCTAGCCTTCGTAGTCCGCGGATTCTTCACGGAGAAGGCGAACGGCGACGAGGTTCTGCGCCACTTCTACCGGATGTTTATCGCCCAACCGCATCCCAAGGGCGGGGGAACACTGCTGATCGTGAACGACCACCTAACGATCGGGACGCCTACCGCGGAGGAGTTGCAACGGTTCCTCGCGTCGTCGTCGACTCCACCGGCGTCCAGCTCCCCCAACCCGGTGCCCCAGAACTCCGGCTACCCCAACCCGGTGGCCCAGAACTCCGGCTACCCCAACCCAGTCCCCCAGATAGCCGCCGTCTCCCTAGGGCCCTCCAACTCCACCGAACCCACCCCCCAAGAGAAACAACACCTCGTGCAGGCGCTCTGTCAGCAGACAGGAATGACCAGCTCCTTCTCCGAGCTTTGTCTTAAAGAGACCAATTGGATATTCGGTAAAGCTATTGAGACTTTCCAGTTAGTCTCCGCTAAGGGAAGTCTCCCACCCGAGGCCTTTACCAATCGAACTTAGTAAAAAAAAATGACTCGAACGAGGATCTTAGAAGAAACTCAACATTCTGGTGAAAATTCCACGTTACTTTATTTTCACCTCAGGTTGATTAGCTGACGTACCGAAGACTGGATTGGGTTTACTTTGTTATCCAGTAAATCCTTGATTATCACCTCTACATCGGTTATTATTGTGCAAGTAATATATAATAATATATATGACCAATAGGTTTACCTGTGGAATTTACTACAGATATATATATATATTATATATATAATACAATAACTTTAATTTTACAAACCGTACTTTTTTAAATGTTCGCAACATATACCGGTAGGTCTATATATATATATTGTGCCCAACATATACCGGTAGGTCTATATATATATATTGTGCCCAACATATACCGGTAGGTCTATATATAAATATTGTGCCCAACATATACCGGTAGGTCTATATATAAATATTGTGCGCGAATCATTAAACAATAATAACGTCTTCAATTAGAATGCGGTTTTGACTTTTCGAATTAGTCAGTTTTGTTTTTTGGTTTATTTTATTCTTGTAAATTTTATTTACCATCTGCATTAAAGGGTTTTATCAGCTCAAAACCGCAGTCTAATTTAATTTGGTATTAAATTTAATTTTATTATTAAATTTGGTATTTGGTAATAATTTTGGAATTTATTTTTTCTTATTATTTCCGTCTCTTTTGGAAACCTGATTTTATCGTTTTTTACGTAAAATTGTATCGATAGAAAATAAATAAATAGGCCGCTGACAGAAATTAATTTTGCGTTATTCAATAAGTAGTGATTAATTACAGTTAAACTGGTCTGATATTATCCTTCATTTGCATAACTCCAATAAATATACGATAACTACTGTGTAGTTAATCTCCATGGCAACGGCAAATAATTGCCAATAACAGGTTATATTGCTACCTATGGGGCAATCAGCTGTTTGAGTCGTTTCCTACGACGCCTAAAAATAGTTGCCAATATATATTACCTTATCGATGTATTGATTACCAATATAAATGCATTTATTTAATGGAGGGTAATATTTCCAGAATAGACTCCAAACTATTACTATATCAGCTGCGCATAGAAAATTAATTCACAAAATATTAAATTAATTCCTGTCTTAATAAGTTGTTTCGATATAAATCTTTCGACAGTATTAGATTTGCTTTCACTGTTGCTGTTCCTTTACGATATTTTCAGGTTTTCATTTATATTTGACTATAAATATTAATTACGTAATTAATTGAATTTAAAAATAAACAACTATTAATGTAGGAATTGTAGTATTTCAGTTGGTGATACTTTAGCATGCTATGTACCGCAGCTGTTGGTAATAATTAGTTATTTTGTAAAAGGGGCAATTTAACGTTATTTTAGAAATTATATTGTTTCGCTCAATGTTCTTATTATATCGAAAATCAACCCTTTTTAATAAACAATCTGGAAAAACTTGGAAAAACAGAAATATATAAGGGGATTGCGATACACATAGTTTTTCCAGAACTGGCAGCTTTGCCTTGCTCTAAAATGCTTATCCCTGCCTATCGTATACATTTGTATACCTTTAAACATCAATTTATCCTAAAATCCTCTGATTATAATAAATATTAATTTTACTTTTTATCTTGGGGCCTTTAATCTTTTGATTTTTATCTTGAATGCAATTTGACAAGCCAATGCTACCGGTACATAATTGTACAAAATCAGTATCTAAGATGTATGGATAGTTTAGAAATATAAGAATAACATTCTTAAAGAGTAATAAGAATATAATTTAGGTCGTGTGAGCTCGGACAGTAGAAATGAGATCCTTCAGGCTTCCCGATTCTCCAACTACTACTAGGTTGAGCGAACTCGGACAGTAGAAATGAGATCCTTCCAGGCTTCCCGATTCTCCAACTACTACTACTAGGTCGAGCGAACTCGCACAGTGGAAATGAGATCCTTCCAGGCTTCCCGATTCTCCAACTACTACTACTAGGTTGAGCGAACTCGGACAGTAGAAATGAGAACCTTCCAGGCTTCCCGATTCTCCAACTACTACTACTAGGTCGAGCGAACTCGGACAGTGGAAATGAGATCCTTCCAGGCTTCCCGATTCTCCAACTACTACTAGGTCGAGCGAACTCGGACAGTGGAAATGAGATCCTTCCAGGCTTCCCGATTCTCCAACTACTACTACTAGGTCGAGCGAACTCGGACAGTGGAAATGAGATCCTTCCAGGCTTCCCGATTCTCTAACTACTACTACTAGGTCGAGCGAACTCGGACAGTGGAAATGAGATCCTTCCAGGCTTCCCGATTCTCCAACTACTACTGCTAGGTCGAGCGAACTCGGACAGTGGAAATGAGATCCTTCCAGGCTTCCTGATTCTCCAACTACTACTACTAGGTCGAGCGAACTCGGACAGTGGAAATGAGATCCTTCCAGGCTTCCCGATTCTCCAACTACTACTACTAGGTTGAGCGAACTCGGACAGTGGAAATGAGATCCTTCCAGGCTTCCCGATTCTCCATAGTTGTCGCAATTTCGTTTCTCCCAAGTTCAGTATCCCTTTCAAGTTGATCTATATATGTTATGGCCGGTCGTCCACGACTACGCTTTCCATGAGTTGGTTGCCAGAAAAGTAGATCTGGTATGACCTGCTCATGTTTACTTCTCCAGCAGTACCCACTGAATCTTAATCTGCGTTGTTAAAAATATTGTTAATATTTGAATTTAATAATACAATCAATCACCCAATGAAAGGGTGAGTACAAAACAAAGACTAAAGACCTGTACAAAACACGTGTTAACTTTTGTTTATTGTTTTAGTTCCCCCAACACGCATCTGTAACCTGCTCCTTTAAATGGCAATGGGACCTCTAACACCTTTTCAAACGCTTGTAGCTAAAGATTGAAAGATAATCAAAATTTTAGCTAACCCCAAGGAGGAGGGAGGTGAAACTACTGGACTGTATCTTTGCATCAAATTTTTATGCATTCTCATTAAGATTTGTAGACAAATTTGCGGGGTGGGGCGTGGATCTAGGTAGGCCTATACTAGTGTAGTTATCATATCAATTACATAGTAGAGTTGTCTGGAGAAAACACGTGTGAAAAATGTTTTCTCGAACGTTAACATTATCCGGTTGGTTTCGTCTCACGAAGGAAGGCATTCTCAGGAGGCAAAGCCAAGAGATGACGGGCTACGAGGAACGGGCAATGAAAGTTTGTGTTTCTTGTTGTTAATGTTCCAATGATAATAGCACAGAATGTATAACAGATAACAGTAGAAATTGCAATACAGAATGATAACAGCAGTATATGAAATGACGGTCGAAACTATTGCCGGTCCCTAACTGTGTGATTGATGAACTGACCGGTAAACCAGTAATCAGAGTAACTATATGATTAATACACATACATATTGGTTTCACCTCTACTCTACTTTGGCCTTCGCTACCCAATGGATGTTTTCCTTTCTTTCTCCACGTGCTCCCCAGCCCGCTATTGGCTTATATACTAATTGTCACTTTGGCACTCCCTGTAGGTGTTACCCCATGCTGCTAGCCTCGACTAGCTGGCTTCTCTCTCCGAGGTGGTTTGACCTCTCACTGTGGCTTTAGGGCCTGTGTCGCCCCCCCCCCCCCCCCCCCGTGTTGGTTATGAGGCGAGATTATTATTGGTAATCTCGTATCGCCAACTATACTGGTAAAATGCCACTGGTCCCATTTTGGGTAGGTACATAATGTAAGGGAATTTAATCCGCTTACATGAAATTTTAGCACAATGATCAATGTAAACCCATTTGTTCGAAAAATATGGCACTTTTTGTGCTCAGGCCTGTTTTTTTTTAAATTGTATAAATTTCCAGGCTTTTATTTGTAAAATATCTCATGTAGAAGGATCATGGATACCTCGCCTGGGTTGAAGTTCTCGGTCCAAGAGTTTGGGACAATGAACCTACATAGACCATATTTTATGAAAATTTCAACAAAGAATTATTGTTTTTGAAAAGTACATGACATGGGGGTTTTAGTATATGTTCGGTGTATATTTTGGGGTTCATATATCTTGAGATAGACAACGATTATCAGCCTCAAATCGGATCCAGAACATCCAAATGGCCTATTAGAAAACCAATACTCACGATTGTAGCCATAAAGCTATACAGAATATTTTGGTATCTTTATAAAATCAAATACTGTAGTAGTAAGGATTTTATTGATGAAAAATGTCAAAATCGACAATCTGAGAAAAATGCTGTTTTTTTATGAATAGCAGCCATAAACACTGTTGGTCTTTTTATTTTACACAAATATTATGAGCATTCTTGGATTCTGCCATTTGGGGTTAATTTTTTTAATTTTTCACATTTAATAGATGAAAATTGCCAAAATGTTCGAAATTAATTTAATATTGTTTTTATAAAGATTTTTTTTTCAAAAATGTCAAATTATGAAATTGCTGTTTTGTGGTGAAAAAATCACTCGATGGTGAAAACCGATATGATGTGACCGACATGATAGCCCATATATCAAACTACAAAAATATACGAAAAATATTTTTTTCGATTATTTCGTCAATTTTCGCAAATTTCACTTTCATTGGGGGTGGTCCCCTTAACTGAGATAGTAGGCTAGAGTTAAGCAGCTACGCCTTCACCATTACAGACAACAAAAATGTAACAGAGTTCGCGATACACATTCTTACAGTAGGCCTACCAGAGCTACTGTAGTGCTTCAAACTATTGTAAATCCTTAAAAACTGATTGATACATTTTTTTAACGGTATTAAAAATTTGAACGCTCTGCCTAATGATATGAAAAACAATCAACATTATTTGTAATCTGCAGTTAAATCTCATCACCTCCGTGTGCAATGTAAAAATAGGTACAGTACTGTACAATAGTCCAGTCCTATAGTAAAAGAAAAAGCAAAAAAATAACCGTAAATTATTAGTTTATTAATAATATATATAAGACTACTATATAAGACCTACTGTAGTATAATAATAATTTTAATTTCCACCACCACCAAAATTAAATTTAGTAATATTTTTCCATCCCTCCACCAAACACAAGTCTAAAACTTGGATTCAGTACCGGTCTTGGAGGTCAAACCCCCGCAGACCAGCACCGTCCCCAAACCCGAGCGCCCTCCATGGCCGCCTACCGCCACGCAGGCACAGGGAGTTTGAGCGCAGCAGCGCAAACAATAGGCGCCTCCGCACTCCACCCAGCACACAGGCTAGGCCTCGCTCGCGCATCCCACGCTGCCGGTTAGACCTACTGTAGTAGGCCTAACTATAAAGACAGCAAACTGGCTATAAGAAGACAGTCAGCTCCTAAGAAGGACAGTTTGGTAGAGTTATTGTGACACATATTCTTGACCTCTCAACAAGTAACGCATTTTCCCTGAATTGAATTGAATTGATTTGATTTAATGACACATCAGTTAAAATTTTCACATACAAGAAATATTACCGGTACATAGGGCAATAAAATGCACTCAGCCGTGCATGAGGCACCACAGAGTAATTTAAGTAAAATAAATATACAGTATAATTATAGTAAAAATATTATATTGATATTGATAAAAACATAATTTTAAAATATAACTTTAACAATAAATTATTATAGGATATTGAACTGTTAATTACGGGGTGTGGGGATATAAACAGTGTCCATTGTGTTCTTCCAAGAGCCCTTGCAGTAAGGTAGAAGATCCACATTATCGAGGCGGGATTTAAATGATGACACAGTTGTGCATAGAACTACATTGGATGGGAGACTGTTCCAGACGGATATACGCCGAACTACGAAATGATTTTGAAATATACAATTTGTTGATCGTGGAAGGAATATCTTACACCCATTTCCTCTGGTTGATCGCGTAACAAGCCGAAAAATATTATTAGCACTGAGGGGACTCAGACCGTTTATTAGTTTGAACATTTCGACTAAGTCATTGAATATTCTGCGATATTCCAGGGGCTTAGCATCGAACCTTGCTAATCTGTCGGCATAGCTGAGACCAAACATACCAGGAAGGTAACGGATGAAAGATCGCTGAGAACATTCTAGAATGTCTATATCTTTAACGAGACTAGGGCACCATATCGAACTATTGTGTTCAATTATAGGTCTGGCGTAAGTACAGTATAACCCCCATTGGAATGTGGCATCACGGTGACCGAACGCTCTATGGATCTGACAGCAGGTGTTTCTTGCTTTGGCTGTAATTTGAGCAACATGTTCACTGAAACGAAGGTCAGGGGAAATAATTATTCCAAGGTCTCTGGCTTCTTTCGAATTGGCTAGTTCTGTATCACCCATATAGTAGCTCCGTATTGTATGTACCTGTGGGGCTTGTAGTTGAACAACACTGCATTTTTTAATGTTAAAATTCATTTGCCACTGTGAGGTCCATGAAACCAAGGAGTCTATATCTTGTTGAAGTGCTAATGAGTCTGTTGGGGAATATATTGGACGATACAATTTAGTGTCATCTGCATACATCTTGATAAAGGTGTTGGTAGATTGACTCAACGATGTCATTTATATAGACAATAAATAATAATGGTGCAATAACGCGCCCTTGTGGAACACCACTGGTAACACGAACGGGGGAGGATAGAGACCCATTGATTACTGTTTGTTGCCAGCGATCAGCGAGGAAGGCAGAGAGCCAGACCAACAGCTGGCCATGTATACCATATGATTGAAGTTTTGATATAAACTTTGTGTGTGAAACTTTATCGGATGCACGTTGGAAGTCTGTGTAGATTATGTCCACACCAACACTCGAGTTACGAAATGTAGCCCAATCGAGGCTGCATTCAAGTAGTTGAGTAAAAGTTGATTTTGATTTGAGGAAACCGTGTTGGTGGGGACTGATTACCTTTATACGGACTAAGTATGCAATCATACGGTTTCGTATTATTGTTTCCATTGTTTTCACCAGTAGACTTGTTAGAGAAATAGGTCGATAGTTTGACGGATCAGTGCGTGGGCCTTTATTCTTGAAGATTGGAATTATGTGGGCCAACCGCCAGGATGCAGGGACAAAACCAGAATCGAAACATTGTTGAAAGAGGCAGCTGATTGGTTCAGCAACCCAAACAGAAATACTCTTGAGCAGTACAGCCGTAATTCTGTCAGGGCCAGCAGCTTTGTTAACTTTGAGCTTACTGAGAATTTTATACACTTCAACTTTGTCAAACTGTATGTTTGATAGATTCTGAGCTGGAGGGTGCTTGGTGGGTTGTGGCGGATTTAATCCATTGTCCTGTGTGAAGGCCGCCTGAAAGGTCGTGTTTAATAAGTTGGCGCGTTCATTGTCGCCTGTAACTGTAACACCAGCAGGATCCTTCAAAGAGGAAACATTACTATTCCGATGGAGGTTCGATTTGGTGTATCTCCAGAATTTCTTAGAATTTTTGTGTCTCAAAATTCTGTTTTCGTTATCAGCTCGGGATTGAAGATATGTTGCTTCCAATTTGTTGTTCAGTACCAATAACTTATCTTGGAGATCTTTAGTGCGCCATGGTTGGGAAGAGAGTTTCAGTTTTTGTCTAATACGGGAAATAGAGCGTAGCAGCTTCTTTATCGCAGGGATTTCCTTTCGTGAGTTGGGTGTGGATAGGGGTACACAGTCTGAAACAATAGAGTGTAGAATAAACTCAAATGATTCAATGTTTGTTTGAGGTGACAAATTTGGGTTGACAACGTCAGACCAATCAATCATCGAAGCAGTACCACATATCTCATTCCAATTGGCTCTGGACCAATCTCTAGTCCGGTTGGAGGGGAGGTTTCCATTATTGATGAACTTACGTGCCTCTCCGTATGCCCTGATGAAGGCCTGTATTTATATTATTGTTTGTTTTGCAATCTATAATATAGTGGCTGAAATATTGGCAACTAAATTTTCTCTCGGTCATTCGATAATAGATCAGTCTCAACCTCCCCCCATTGATAGGTTTCCATTATTTATAGGGGGAAGCCCCGAACAAGTTATAACAAAATGGTCACTGAGTTTATCCCCAATACCAAAGCGGTTGCCAACAGCTGTATCACCTATCAGCATCGGATCAGTCGCGAAAACAAGATCTAAGATACCACCCTCTGTGTGAGTAGGTTCTAGAACCAGTTGTGTTAGGTACCTGTCAGAGATCGAATCAATAAATCGCTGGGCCACAGTTGGGTATGGGCATTGATTAGATGGGGCTGGGATGGACCAGTCGATATGGCGGAGATTAAAGTCTCCAGTTATGATAACAGGTCGCGTAAGTTCTATCGGGCAGAACAGTTCAAAGTCAGAGGTTATACAGTTAATGTTATCAGCAGTTACATCAGGAATGTATACTGTGCCCAACCGCATTGGCGTTTTATATGCATATAAATCGACCCATAAAGACTCACCTACTGAAGGAGAATCTACCTTGATTGGTTGAAGTACTTGCGATATTAACATTGCAACACCACCACCACGATTGGAGCTAGTTGTCCCCGGGCGGTCTCGTCTAAATATACTAAAGTCTTTCAGTTCAGGGCAGGAGAATATATCGTCCGATTCATCATTAATAAGATGTGTTTCCGTAAGACAGATTATGAGCGGGTTTCCCATATGAATGGTTAGTAGGAATTGCAGAGCTGAAAGTTTGTTCCGGATTGATCGGCAATTCATGCAAATAAGGGTTGGGGTTACAGTCTTATTGTTAGTTACATCATCATCATCAGCAGTAACATTATATTGGGAATGTGTAGGACTAGCCTTAATATAATTTAGAGATGCAGTGGCTGAGTGCACGTGTTTTCAGGATTGTGAGGGCAAGTTAATGGAAGCTTCAATTATTGGTGTACCATTTTGCAGAAGACTGGGGTTACTTATTGAAGACCGGGCATTACGGGCTTCTTGTCGTTTAACATATGCTTGTGTTGCCTGCAGTTTGGTCAGATCTGGGGAGACATATATACCGTGTGTGGAGTTTGAGTCGCGTAGTTTCCGTTTATTCTTTAATATGGAAGACCTACATGCAATTGATGACAGGCGGATTATAAACATCGGTTGTTTGGTATCACTAGCTTGACGACGATAGCAGACTGATTCGACAGCATTCTCTTGTTTGAATTCCTTATAAAGAAAATCATTCAAGAAGGTAACATCATTCACAGCGTTACTAGGAGGCGCTAAACCAGAGACAACAATATTTCGTTCTCGTTTTCTTTGCTCAGAAACCTCTCTGTCAACATCTTCAATTGGGATCGTACCGGAAGTCGATTTTGGATATTTGGAATCAATTTGATTTAGCTTACGATTTCGTTTTCCAGAAACAACTTTCTGGAAGTTGTCAGCTGGGTTAGAATCATTGCGGAGGCTATCGATCTCTTCATTAAGGAGACCAAATTGCGCTGCAATACTTTCTTCCATTTTATTGGTGAATTTGATAAAATCACTTGCAGATAAACCGGTAGGTTGTACCGCAGTTTCATTCTCTTTCACAATTGTTAGGCTTCCACCCGATTCACAGACATTGCATACAATTTTGCAATTTTTACATTTGCCTAGTACATTTACATCAGAGTTTGATAATCCGATGAGACAGGCGCTATGCACCCAGGAATGACATATGTCGCAACCCAAGCAGTTTTTACCTGACACAACTTTGCTGCAATGTGGGCAGATATTCTTAATGGGATCTTCATCAATGTGCTGGCTGCTGGTGTCACTACCGGTACCACATGTGGCAGTGTGGCTAGTGAAAATGCGGATTTTTCGGTAAATAGAGCAGAGCAACCATCGCAATTAAATAACTTCGATAAGTCAATCTTCCCTGATCCTGGAAGACTGTTTCTTCCTCCGCCTGCTTTCAGTTTCTTCGTAGAAGAATTCGTTGCCATTATTGCTTTTGTCTGATACCATTTACCATAATACAGATATATATATAAAAATAAATATTACAGTGTTCAAATACAGACAGACGTACAGACAGTGCATATGCTACGGCTCGGTACCTATCTCATTGCCATAAAAGCTTCCAAGCTATATCAATGTGCACATACAGACAGACAGGCATACAAACAAATAAATATACGTTTTTTGACAGCAATAAGCCCTAACCCTAACGGTCTTCTAATTGCGTTTTATGAATTGTACTGTATGCAGAGTTACCAATTTTTCATCAATTATTTACAAATAAAGTACCGGTAATGAATGTTAATTTACAAGGACAGAATTATTGCGGTGGTGAATTGAAGGTTAATTTTTGGTCGGGTGGAAATTTTCTGCTACACAGAGGGTGCTCTAATATTATGAGGCATTGTACGCACAGCCTGTAGGCTTCCAATACAAAGATAATTTCAGAAAGTACAGACTCGCGGTGGATTCATCGTACCGGTACCATTATGGCTCCTGTTCCGGTACCATTAACGGCCGATTATAATAATTTAATTTACGCTGTTGTCGTTAACAGCATTAACTTCCCTCTCGTTCTTGGGATCATGCAGCGGACAATACTCCGGACATTTGGAATATCGAACAACCTAACTTACATAGCTCCGTGTTGCGGAGCAGTAACATTTTTATCCGCCTACCTAACCAGTGGTGCGTTGTCTTTATATACATTCGATAAATTCCGAGATACGACTAAAGATTTAACAGATGAACCAACCGGCTTGACATTTACGGAATGGGGGTGTTGTGTTTCGTTAAGTTTAGTTACATTCCGTGTGTTGGGAGGTCGTTTTACTTCCTTGGTTCCCAGTTCTCTACTCCACCCCGGAGTGTTCGCCAAACCTCGTCACTGGTTGCTATGCGACCGAACGATAGCCGCGGGGGTCGGCTACGCCAGCACCGCCCGCCGTAGAGCCATCCAGCGGCGGGGTCGCGTATTAGGGTGCCACACATGCGGGAGCAGACAGATACTCGGTTGGAAACCGTTCGTAGCAGATCATCAGCCACCGCTGTACGTGGCCACGGCTGCACGACGCGAGTTCCTTCCCCATTGCCACTCCTGTTCCAAACAACAGGCCACGAGTTTCCGTCACGCGGCTCGCAGTCGGGACTTTATGGTGACCCACAGCTGGTCGCTGCGTTTATATCACATAATAATCCCGTACCATTTAATTTGGTTAACATTTAAACAATACGTGACAGGGGATTCCTGTAGGTAACGCTAGGGGGATGCAGTGACACCGTTAGGGGATACCGACTGTTGGAATATAACTAATAATTGTCTATAAATATTACATTATTCATAATTGATGTTTTCCTTAAGTATTATATTTATTTATTTCAATGTTCTGTACCACCTACGTACCAGTACTTTAAATAAATGTCTGTATATCACTTTATTTTTAGTGTGAATGTTACGATGAATTATATTAACTGTAATAGTATCATTAGTACTGTAATAAATTACTAATTTCAGATAATTAGTATTCAATATGACTCTGATATTTGTCCGTACTATCTCTGGGAAGTGTGTAGCTTTGGAAGTCAACCTATCAGATACGGTTAAAAATGTTAAAAAGCTTATTAATGAGAAAATAAAGAAAGATGTGCCGTCTGCTA
Source organism: Nemertoderma westbladi (assembly GCA_032718475.1). Classification (NCBI taxonomy): domain Eukaryota; kingdom Metazoa; phylum Xenacoelomorpha; order Nemertodermatida; family Nemertodermatidae; genus Nemertoderma; species Nemertoderma westbladi. The sequence goes on along the minus strand of JAUCBJ010000071.1, from coordinate 24,760 downwards.
GCGAACAACAACGGTTCATATTCAGCGGACATCAACTACAGGACGACAGGACGCTGTCCGACTATAATATCAACTACGGAGACGTACACTTGGTGTTGCATCGTACTGGTGGCAACATTGAAATCCAAATTAAAACTCTCACCGGGAAGACCATGAGATTCTATGCGGAACCTGATGACACCGTGGCTATAGTGAAGGCAATGATCCAATCCAGGGAGGGAATAACCCCGAGCGAGCAAAGACTCATCCTTAACAAACAGTTGCCGGATGATTTCAAAATATCGGAATGGCCCGAAGTGGCTGATGACAAACGCGAACTTACTTTAGCATTGCGTCTGCGGGGAGGAGATTCAACTCATGTAAATGTGCAGACCCTCTCAGGCTGTGTCGTTCAGGTTCCATTTAATGACGAGTACTGTAGACCAGTAACGGTAGGATCCTTGAAGCTCACCCTTGAGTTTAAACTTTGGATACCAGCAGACCACCAGGAACTCATGTTCAAAGGGAAGGTTTTGGAAGATGAATATTCGGTAACGCAATGCGGTATTGTGGACGGTTCCACTGTTTATTTGGGGTTGAAAACAAAGGAAAGTATGATTATTGTAATTAAAATTAAATGGGATTCAAAGAAGTCAACTATAGCACTGCAAACAGATCCTAATGATACGGTTTTGAGCGTAAAAGATCAGTTGGAATCGAATATAGGGGTCCCCGTACCGAAACAAAGTCTAACGTTTTTTCTAACGCCTTTAGAAGATGTAAAGAAACTGTCTCAATATAACATTTACAACGGTTGTGTCCTCCGATGTCAATGTTCCTAAATAATGATAGATAATAAGTTCCAGTAGTGGCTCTGTAATATGATCGGAATTATCATTCCTCGATCAACGATCTTTCATTTAATTTCTATGCCTAAATGTCGTTCAAATATAATCAATAAGTTTATTTTTAACGAGGTAAACCTCGGTAGTAGGAGATATAGAAGAATCGTTTATGATAAACTAAATTAATTTTTTGCATGTGACCCAAAGATCGTTTGTTCTATATGGACTGGAATTTTCAGTGCCTTGGAATTATGATAAAATATTGTGTCTGCGCTATTTATGTATATTTATACGGGACTGTTATAATTTATTGTTTTATATAACCCTTTGTTGTTGTGAGATTAATTGTAGTAAAATGACATATTAGCTAGTTGCCAATTTATTAGTTAGTTATTTAATATGGACAGATGACTATTATGATTAAATGATTTGTCGCGGTAATTTTGTCTTGGTTATTTATTTATTTAACATTTATTTAATATTCATCGATCAATAAATAATATATTTATAGTGTAAAGAATATATAATTAGAATTTAAACGAAAATATAAGAGAGAGTTGTGGAGAACATTCAATCGGTAGAGTAGATAATTACATTGAGTATTGATTGCAATGAAATTAACTTAATTAAGTACACATTTAAACACAGTTTGTTATTAATAAATTATTATAATTATAAATTATATTATTATATTATATTTTTTTACTCCTTACAAATCAGACAATTGTTATATAAGAATGTCAGAATCTTTTACCTTCATCAATCCAGGGAATACCTGTCCACCACCAAGGGTGATCTTCCACAGTAAACCCTTCCACTCTGTTTCCCAAAGGAGTTTCCCACAGCTGAGCAACAGTTATGAGGCTCTTGCCTCTGAGGCGGTAGATCACTGTGAGGGCTATACTGCCTTTACAGAAGCAGTTAAGTTAGCAGCTGCAGAAACAGTTCCTGTATACCCTCGAAACAGGAAAAGGGCCCCCTGGACTGACAACAAAATTCAGAAGTGACGAAATGACCTTCATAAGGCGCAGAAAGAGTCCCGGCTCAAACAGACTACAGCAGCCAAGAATGCAGTTAAGGCTGCATCTAGGTCCCTGAACAGGCAGAACTCTGCTAATCTACAGGAGCTAATAAACCAACAGGTTGATGCCATCAATGATGCTGACGACAGCAGGCAATCATCCCAGGCATGGAAATCGATCAATCTGCTTACTGGGCGGAAAAGCCAACCAACCACCAAGGTTAAGGCTGAATCACCAGCCGATCGCCTCAATGGTTGGAAAGCCCACTTTGAAAAGCTCCTCAATAATGACATAGTATTGCCTGATAACTTTATAGAAGTAAAAGTGTCTGAGTCTGTACTCCCAGATATTCCCATTGGCGATATCTCCTTTGCAGAAGTGAAGGCTGCTGCAAAGAGCATTAAGACCAATCGTGCCAGTGGAGTAGATGGTGTTCCCCCTGAGGTCTTTAAAATACCTGAGTGTTTAAAGCTCATCTATCCCATCATAGTAGACTGCTGACTTACCTATCACATCTATATATGTATTATATTGATTATTATGTTGTGTACATGCTTCAGATAAACTCTTGTTCTATCTTTCGGCTCACCTCACAACATAGCATGGTGCAGTTTGTGTAGTCTGCTACCTCAGCGATACACCCCAACTTCTGAACTTTGCAATACCGTTCTCAATACTGCAATACCATACCGTACAGATTTTCTGTATCACCGTATCTGTTATGGCATCCAACTTGGAAGATTTACCATCTTTGACTGACGTTGCTGATGCCCCACGGGATCAACTCCGGGAGTGGGCCACACAGTTCAGCATCAGCGTCGACGCCAAGACGAACACAGATTCTATGCGTTGCATAATTATGAAATTTGTCCGCGAACATACCGTGTCCGACATCACCTCCAACCCTGGCGTGGAGGAAGTTTACCGAACCGTGGAAGGTGATTCCGTCGCTGTGTTAATGGGTTTCATCCGCGAACAGCAGGCCGCTGCACGCGACCAGCAAAACGCCTTCTTCCAGTTCCTCACGGATCAACAACGCCCAGCTGTACCGGTTCCTGGTACCCAGGGCCCGCGCTGCGCTGCCATAGCCCCCGGCCATGGCCCCGCGCCCGCTGCCGCTGGCGACCACAGGACATCCCGCCGCGTGGATTCCTCTTACAAACCCGAACCATTAACAAACGACTATACCCTAGCGCAGTTCAAAACCTGGCGAGAACAGTTCGAACGCTTTTATAACGTTAACGACATCCTCTCTCTCGACCTCGCAGCCCAGGTTGTTCACCTTTATGGCTGCATCTCCCGTAAAACTCAGGATGCGATGTGAGTCATCATGCACGTCACCGACACCATGACGGTCAACGAAATTCTCGACCAACTCCTTGCTCATTATCGTCGCAAAACCAACGTTGTGTGCCGCCGTGTGGAGTTTACCCGCACTAAACAGTCTCAGGGCGAATCCTTTGATGACTACTATGTCCGCTTGTCCGACTTACAGAGTAATTCCGAACCCTGTAACCATTGCTCGGAACAGCAACTTATGACCCAAATTATTTCCGGCATCAATGATGACGAACTCAGGGAGAAAATATTCGACCAGTACGATGACCCCACCCTGGACGATGTTCTTAAGGTTTGTCGAGCCTGGGAACAATCACGCCGCGATGCTACTGGTGCAGTCTCCGAAATTTGCAGCAATGGAGATCGAGCAAGATATATTAACATCAGTTACTGGTTTTCAAGAAGTTCTCGAACTGTTGGACAAGTTGTATTTAAAAAGTGAGGATGAAAGGGCGTTCGAAGCCTACGAGAATTTTGAGAGCTATTTGCGTAAACCGAATGATAAACTGGATGACTATTTGATTCAGTTTGACAATCTGTATGCGAAAGTTCGAGGACATAACATGCACTTACCACAGGGTGTTCTGGCGTATCGCCTTTTGAAGGGTTGTAATCTCGAGAAACCAATGGAACAACTCGTGAGGGCTACGGTAAATAGGTTCACCTACGATGCGATGCGTGAAACTTTAAAGCGTTTGGCGAATCAACGAACAAAAACGCCGGTGGAAGTTGGTGACTCTATTATTAAACTCGAAGAAGTTAATGAAGCGGTTGGTGGCGATGAACACTCGGATATGTCGGAAGTTTTTTATGGGCAATCGGGATATCGTCGAGGAGGATTTAGCCAGCAGTACGGTGGTGGTGGGTCCGGATATTTTCGCGGAGCACTTGGGGGAATTCCACGTAATAGATTTGGCCGTCCAACTGGTCAGTTTAATACCAACAGTCAGATGCGTGGTGGGGGAGTAGCTGGTTCATTTCGGCAGTGGAATGTTCCTGGACGGCAGTTTGGTGGTAGTAATAACACAACTTCGTCAACAAATCGTCTTTCAGGGAATGGAAACTTTGATCCTGGTTGTTTTGTGTGCGGTTCAAGGTTTCATTTAAGGAGAGATTGTCCAGAAGTTACACGGGTTTATAATACAGAGGTAGATGATGGTGAGTACGAGCACGAGGAGGTTCACATTACTTTGTTTACTGGGGAGGATAAAGAAGATTTTGTAGCTGAGGAATTGGGATTTGCGATATTGGATTCTGGTTGCAGTCGTACTGTGTGTGGTACAACTTGGTACAGCTGCTACTTGGATAGTCTAACATCTGAGCAGAGAGAACGCATTGTTGAAAAGGATTCTTCAGTACGATTTCGATTTGGTTCTGGAGAATCAGTAGCTTCGATAAAAAATGTAAAAATTCCAGCATGTATTGCAAATGAAAATATATTCATTTCTACAGAAGTCGTGAATTGTGATATTCCTTTGTTATTAAGCAAACAGTCAATGCAAAAGGCTCGCACACATATGAATTTTGAAAAGGGAACAATCACCATGTTGGGTAAGGAAATCACTCCAGTTCGGAATAGAGCAGGGCATTTTTGTATACATATTGCACCTAATTGTTCTTCAAATGTGGCATATTTTCTCGAACAAATATCAAATGTGAATTCTGATGTTAAACATATTGCATTGAAGCTGCATAGACAGTTTGCACATGCAGACACAAAACGTATTATCACTTTACTCAAGCGTGCTGAGTGTTGGAGTTCGGAATTAGAACAAGCCTTACATTGTGTGAGAGATAATTGCGAAGTTTGTAAGCGAATCCGTAGAGCACCACCTCGTCCAGTTGTTTGTCAACCATTAGCAACAACATTCAATGAAGGATTAGCTATTGATCTAAAATTTATAACTGGTCATCCTATTTTACATATGGTGGATTTAGCAACACGTTACCGTGCAGCTGCAGTTTTATCAAATAAAAAGCCTGAATCTGTTATTCAAGGGATGTTTACTGGATGGATTTCAAATTTTGGTGTTCCAAATAAAGTCTTGGCTGACAACGGTGGAGAATTTTATAATGACGAATTTGTTAGTATGGCTGATAACTGTAATATTGAGATATTACCAACTGCGGCAGAATCCCCTTTCAGTAATGGAGTCTGTGAACGTCAGAATGCAGTATTGGGTGATGATGTACTTAAAATAATGCAAGATTGTCATGTAAATCTCAATATTGCTGTTGCTTGGGCTGTTGTTGCACGAAACAGTTTGACTAATGTGCATGGTTTCTCACCGAGCCAGGTTGCTATTGGACTCAATCCAAAAATTCCAATTTTAGAGAATAGTTCTCTAGCTGCTTTGGAGGGTAAGACAACGAGTGAGGTAGTGGCAGACAACCTAAATGCGATGCATGTGGCCCGTAGACAATTTATTGCAAATGAGTCTAGTAGTAGATTGCGCCGTGCACTTAAGCATAATGTTAGAGCGGTCGAGTTTCAGTGTGAAAATGGGGATCGTGTATTTTACAAGCGAGAAGGTCACAAAGAATGGAAGGGACCTGGAGTTGTGATAGGTTCTGAGGGTCAAAGTGTTTATGTGAGACATGGTGGGTTTATAGTTCGAGTACATAAAACTCGAATTTGCTTAGTCAATAATTCAAATGAACGATTGACAAATGATGTACATGACAGTGTTGTTAAAAATAATGGCGATGGAAGCATTGTCCGAAACTCTAATAATGGTGATGTTGTGCGAAGATCTGTTGATGATAGTGATGATGATGACAATGATATCGGCAATGCCAATGATCATAATGACATGACGTTGCCTACTAATAATAGTTCAAATGAAACCGAAAGTGGAAAACAACCATGGGTGTCTATTGTTGCAAATAGTAATGTTAAAGCTGGGCAACGTATTAAATACACCGATTCTGATAATGTTATTTGTGGAAGAATATTAAGTCGAGCTGGTAAGGCAAGCGGTAAATATAGGAACTGTTGGAATATTGAATTGCCTAGTGGTAAATCTTGGGTGAATCTAGATGAAGTTTCGGATTATGAAATTGTTCCTGATGATGAAGAGGTAATGATTACGGTAACTTCAGGATTGAAAGATGCTAAAGAAAAGGAGTTAAGTACATGGAAGGAACAAGGTGTTGTGAAAGTTGTTCCATATTCTGGTCAGTCTCTTGTGTCTACACGCTGGGTCATTACAGAGAAAGTTGTTAATGGCAATGATGTTGTCAAAGCCCGCCTTGTAGTTCGGGGATTTGAAGAACAGTTTGGTGGTCGAACAGATTCGCCTACATGTAATAAAGATAATATTCGTCTCGTGTTGTTTCTGATTTCATCATACGGTTGGACAATAAATAGTCTCGACATTAAGTGTGCTTTCTTACAGGGTTTCACCATCGATCGTGAAATATTCGTGAAGCCACCACCAGAGGCTATGGTAGATGGAGTTTGGCAGTTAATGAAAACTGTGTATGGTCTAAATGATGCCCCACGAGCATGGTATATGAAACTTCGGGGGACCTTAACGAATTTAGGATTGACTGCTTGTCCCGAGGATCCAGCTTTGTTTTATTATAAGAAAGATGGAGAAATTCAGGGGTTGTTATGCATTCATGTTGATGATATCCTGTGGGGAGGTAACTCATACTTCAAGAACAATATTGTTGCGAAAATATGTAGTATATTTGAAATTCGTTCAACAGCAGCACTGGCTTTTAAATATCTTGGTATTGATGTAAAACAAACCGATCATGAAATTGAAATTAGTCAATTTCGATACGCTCAGCTTCTAACAGAACTTCCAATCTCGCAATATGCTGAAGTTGATAGACCATTAACATCCAATGAAATCTCTGATTATCGAACACGAGTAGGAGCTATATCATGGCTTGCCAATCAAAGTCGCCCTGATTTAAGTTTTGATGCTTCTTATCTAAGTTCACAGGCAAAGCATCCTATAGTTGGTGATGCTAAGTACCTCAATAAGGTAATTCGTAAAGCCAAACAATCATTAGCTGCTGGTCTGCAATTTGATACTACCTACTTTAAACCTTCAAGTGCAGCATTAGCAGTATTTACAGATGCTTCACTTGGTAATGCAGTTGGTTTCTCTTCTCAAGGTGGATATATGATATTTTTAGCTACAGTAAACAATGGTCAAGAAACAAGCAACTGTTCCACCCAATCATCATATCCATTTGGAGAGGTTCAGTTGAATGGTTTATTGACATGGAAATCTGCTAAAGTTCGACGGGTTGTTAAATCTACATTAGCTGCAGAAACCTTGGCATGTGTAGACGGTGTTGAGGAGGCAATTTTCTTATCGAAAATTATTGAAAACATTATTGATGTTTCTATACCGATAATTTGTTACACCAACAACAAATCATTACATACCGCAATTCAAACCACTAATGTACTCCGTGATAAGCGTTTAATGATCGAAATGGGAATACTAAGAGAACTATTCGAACTTGGTCGCGTGTCATTTAAATTGGTTGCAGGAACTAACCAATTGGCTGATTGTTTAACAAAGAAGGATGTGAGAAAGAAGTTCGAGATCAAAGAAAACTATATGTAACTGATTTTATACAAACTATGATTTTATGCAACAATTATTACAACAAACTTTAATTTAAAAAAATGAGGGGAGATTGTGAGTACTGCAGTATTATGCTTGTGTTAGTTTGTGCCTACTGTATTGTTGTGAGTTAGTTAGGTTGGTGACTGGTGAATATGTATTGCATTGCGCACGTGCTGATAGCAGTAAAGTTTAGTTATTAAAATACAGCAATAAGTTTAATGTTTAAAATGAGTTCTAATTCTAACACCGCGGTCGATCAACCTCCAACCCACGGTACCGAGGCCCATGCCACAAACAAAGACGGAGTGGAGTCCCTCCGCCCCCCGCTCCAACCAGCAACCTTATGAACGGCGAAAATCTTGTCAAAAGTGTTACTCAGCCCACGAACGGAGTCAGTGCCCGCATCGATCCAGTACCTGTCACGCTTGTGGTATACAAGGTCATATAGCTCCTGTTTGCGGTAAGAAACAGTCCGCTACCTCGACCTCCACGACTCCTAAACCTGTCCCTCGGTCGCATCCAAATAAAGCCTCCCATAATAGCTATATTGCAACCGATCTCGAGGATGGAAACATAAACAACAATAATGCATTCATTTATGCTGTTTCATCGAAACCACCTAGGATACGCGTCTCTGTCTCCTGCCATGATGCAACCTTTTTCATAAATTCATCAGTAGTTGATACTGGGGCGGATGACACCATAATTTCGAATTCTATTGTCGAAACCCATGGTTTAACCCAGTATATCAACCCCATTGACGTCATACCGCTGTTAGCTGCAAATAAAACACAAATGGAATGTCTTGGTTCCATTTCAATTAATATAATTTACTATGAACGTTGTATACCCACCGTTGCATATGTTACCTCCGATTTCGATGGGTTTCTAATGTCATACATTGTATGTAAACAGCACGGACTATTAGCCCCAGAATTTCCAATTCCCGGCTATATAACCGCTCAACGAGGGAACCTGCTTACTGTGTCAACCCCACCGCCAATCACGGACGACACACCTATAAAAACTATCGAAAACACCCACCAACAGCTTGTTTGCGAATTCAATGACGTGTTTGCCGGGAGTTCACCTAATGTCGAACTGCCCACCATGTCTGGTGACCCTATGCATATCTACATGAAAAAGGGATACGAGGCGTACGCAGTCCACGCCGCTCGCCCCATACCATTTGCTTACCGCGAGGAAATCAAAGAAAACCTCAATCAGATGGAATTAAAGGGAGTTATTTCAAAAGTGGACTACCCAACTGAGTTTGTTAGTCCCCTGGTCGTGACAACGAAAAAGAACGGTAAATTACGTATGTGCGTCGACCATACACGGTTGAATATTCATATACACCGACCAGTTCATCCCTTTCCATCACCCCGCGATGTAGTATTCTCAATTCCCCATGGAATGCGCTACTTTTCCAAATTCGATGTGACCCATGGGTACTGGCAAATACCTCTTGACGAGGACAGCCAACCTCTCACTACATTCCTGACCCCATATGGACGCTATATGTATCTTCGCGCACCGATGGGTCTATCATGCTCCGGGGATGAATATTGCCGTCGAGGTGATGCTGCACTCGAGTGCCTAACAAATAGTAGAAAAATTGTAGACGACATCATCGTTTATACAACAACGTTTGACGAACACGTCACTATTGTTTCGGAACTTTTAACCCGATGTCGTAACGCTTCAATAACTCTAAACCCTGACAAAATCGTTTTTGCGCAGCCAAGTGTTGAGTTTGCTGGCTATATTGTTGGCCATACTGGTGTCGAAGCTGATCCCAGCCGGGTATCAGCCATCTCGGAATTCCCCATCCCAACGAACATCCGTGAGCTCCGCTCATTTTTTGGTTTAGTTAACCAACTCGGCGAGTTCTCCAATGAAATTGCCGCCGTTGCCGCTCCCTTACGACCGCTGCTGCAAACTCGCAACTCATTTCTCTGGTTAGACGTGCACACCACTGCCTTTAATGCCATTAAAGCTGCTTTGGTCTCCCCACCAGTGCTTCAACCTTTTAACCCTGCGTTGCCCACCGTCCTTCGCACTGACGCGTCTCGTCTCCAAGGCTTAGGATATGTGTTGCTGCAAAATCACAACGCTGATCTCAACTCACCTCCGAGCTGGCGTCTCATTCAATGTGGCTCTCGTTTCACAACTAATACCGAATCGCGCTACGCTATGTGTGAGCTTGAATTACTTGCTGTCGTATGGGCTGCATCAAAGTGCAAGTTATATCTCCAAGGCCTCGCACACTTTGACATCGAAGTTGACCACAAACCATTAATTCCTATCCTCAACAGGTTCACCCTCGACCTCATTGAGAACCCCCGTCTCCAACGCCTCCGCGAGAAACTTGCCCCATATACGTTTACAGCTAAATGGGTCCCAGGGAAGGACAATCACTCAGCCGACGCTCTCTCACGAGCTCCTACCTCCGACCCGCAACCCAGTGATGAAGTATTATTCCAAGATGACCACCACACAGCCGTCATCCAACGAGTCAGTGCTATAGATGATGAATCAGTCGCCGACAGACATCCCAGTCATGACCCTGCTCTCGACATCATCATCAACGCTGCTAAAACAGACATCCCCTACCAGGATCTGTACCATTACCTTGCCAATGGTAAAGACACTGACGACATACCGAAACAGTCAGTCCATCAATATAAAAGTATACTACCGGAACTGTCAATCGACGGCGACCTCATTCTATATGGAGCCAGGATCATTATCCCGAGTTCCATTCGTCGTGAAATCCTTAAGCGGTTACATGCCTCGCATCAAGGCATTGTTCGTACCAAGCGTCGCGCGCGCCAGGCGTTCTACTGGCCCGGCATGAATTCCGACATCAAAAACACTGTCGAGTCATGTGATTCGTGTCAACTATACCAACGTAGTCAACCACATGAGGACTTAATTTCAACCCCGCTTCCAAATCGACCATTTGAGCAATGTTCCGCTGATCTGTACTCCTACGCATATCAATATTACCTTGTATATGCTGATTGACACACTGGTTGGCCCATAGTTGAGGCATACCGCACATGCCCCTCTACACGCCACCTTATTGACTCATTTACCCAATACTTCCGGGACTATGGTGCCCCGGTCGAACTATCTACAGATGGAGGGCCCCAGTTCACGTCAGAGGAGTTCCGCAACTTCCTCCACGACTGGTCGGTGACACACCGCATCTCCTCGCCTGAATATCCACAATCCAATGGCCATGCCGAATCTGCGGTTCATGCCATGAAGGCCCTCGTAAAAAAGTGTCAAACCGCTAATAAACATCTTGATCAACGCGCATTTGCTGAGGCCATCCTTGAGTGGCGAAACACCCCATCTGCCACTGGTTTGTCCCCTGCGCAGTTACTCTATGGACGTTCAATGCGATCCCGCGTGCCAGTACACCCTGCTTCCTTTGCCACAAAGCCGACCACCGATTCTGTTATTCGAGCTGGTATCCTTAAACAGGACATGGCTGATCGTTATAACCTATCCGCACATCCCCTCCCACCGCTTACTCTCGGTGAGACGGTCCGTCTACAAAGTCAACGGACACGCCTGTGGGACCGCACTGGCACTATCGTGGGAAAACTCTGGTTCCGCCGCTTCGAAATCCTCCTCTCGAATGGGCGCAAACTCATACGCAACCGTCGATACCTCCGTCGCTTTGTCGGAGCACGCAACTCTCCTTCCACACCGTCCAATCCGGACACACCTCGTGGGTCCCCACCCAAACGCAACATTACATTCGATGACGAGGTGAGGTCAAAAATCATCCCGCGACGATCTCCCAGACTGAAAGGGGGAGGTGAGAGGTACTGACATATATTCCCAGACTCACTAAAACTGAAAGGGGGAGATGAGAGATACTCGTGACCTACTCGTAGCCATATAGTATATATGTATGTTATACTGTTCTGTCGGTTACCTTACTGCATATACCTTACTGCTGTACCGTTCTTCTTATTGCATACTGATACCTACCATACCGGTATCTGGTATATCTATGCAGTCGGCGCCCACCTGACTGCTGACTTACCTATCACATCTATATATGTATTATATTGATTATTATGTTGTGTACATGCTTCAGATAAACTCTTGTTCTATCTTTCGGCTCACCTCACAACATAGCATGTACCGAACAACAAGAGTCCCAAAAGAAATGAAAACAAATAAGTTGGTGCCAGTTCCCAAGAAGGGCAACCTAACACTCTATGGTTCTTTTCGGGGAATCTCATTGATCTCGATTGCTGCAAAGCTATACAATAGGATTCTATTAAATCGCATCAGGGATCCCATTGAGAGACTGCTCCGTGGAAATCAGAATGGGTTCCGTAAAGGTCGTGGGACCATGGAGCCCATTTTGGCACTTAGAAGGATAATTGAAGAGTTATCAAAAAAGAAAGACAGGCATCTGGCTGTTATCTTTGTTGACTTCTTCAAGGCCTTTGATTCAGTCTCTCGCTCACGTATGTTCAGCATACTTTCATTATATGGGATTCCTGATGAAATTATTGCAGCAATCAGATCAGTATATGATGGTTCGACAACATTTGTGTCTACTGTTGACGGTGACACAGAACCATTTGAAGTGTTATGGGGCGTCCTCCAAGGAGACACACTTGCACCATTCTTGTTCATTATTGTAGTTGACTATGTTCTACGCATGTCCTTAGATCATTATAATGATGATGGGGTGATGATAACTCCACCTACTGGCTCCAGAAGTCGAGGAAATCCTGCCAAGTACCTAACTGATCTAGACTTTGCTGATGACTTAGGAGTACTCTCAGAATCATTAGAGGGAGCCCAACGGCTCCTCAGCGAATTAGAACATGCTGCTTCTAGTGTTGGTCTTTTTATTAACTCCAGAAAGACCAAAATTCTGACAGTTAACTTTGAAAGTCCTCAGCAAGTCTCTGATCGGATGAGCATAAGCTCAAAGGATGGTATGTTTGAGCATGTGGACGACTTCTGTTACCTGGGATCATGGATCCGGAAGTCAGGTGAGGACCTTCGAATACGTAAGGGAAAGGCATGGGCAGCCTTGAATAGGCTTTCCAGGATTTGGAAGTCACCGAGAATTAATCGGAAACTTAAGGTCCGATTATTTAGAGCAGCAGTAGTTCCAGTACTCCTCTACGGGAGTCCATGCTGGGCTCTAACTGCTGAGGACACCAAATCTCTGGATGGCACATTCACAAGAATGCTACGCCGGGTTCATTGTACAGTACAATGCACACATCTCCAACCAGACACTATATAACATTGGAGGTGTCTCATTGGTTCCCCCAAGCTTGACACTAGAACAAAACCGCCTCCGCTTTGCAGGACATTGCTTTCGCCGTAAGGACCAGCCAGTGCATAATCTTGTACTTTGGCAGCCTCATGGAGTGAATAAGCATGGTGGACAGCCCATGACTTTCTTGAGACGCATCTTAAAGGACACTGGCCTTAAAGATGCGGATGATCTAGCAAATGTCATGGGTGATAGGGAGTTTTAGGGAGATCGAGATTTTCAAGTGGGACCAATGAGTTTTAATTTCGGCCAGTCGAATCGCTGCTTGGGAAGTCCCATGCAAGGTATTGTATGGATATTTGACACATCAAACTTTGTAGGACTATTCCTAGCAGATAAACTAAAAGAAACAAGACGGGAAGGAACCCACGTAACAACGCCATCTTTTGGGCAACTGTTGGAACTACATCGTGCACTTAAGGGTCTACATTAATGGAAATTCCCTCACCTCTAGCATTATCAATTCATCCATCATGGAAGGGTGTAGACGAAGTCACTGGCCTTCGAGTGACAGGAAATGATTCTCCATTGTCCATAGAAAATGGGTTGAAAGATTGATTAACTGGACCCCGGTTATAGTGACTGTGGTGGATATATGTCGGCGTTGAGGGACGCATCAATGTAGTATATCCAGGACTTTGCCAACCATTGTTAGGCATCAACTGTTTAGATTGCATAGGCGTGGAAAGTTGAGGTGGTGGGGTCCACAATGGAGCGGAATAACGAACCTGATGCATAGTAGGGTGGCGGTGCAATTTTGTTGACAAGCCGGCACAGCATTCTTAAAAATGCAGCTGCAATGCAGCATGCCGATCCTAGTAGTAGTTCCCAAAGGAATGCCTGTTCACCACCATGGGTGATCTTCCACAGTAAACCCTTCCACTCTGTTTCCTAAAGGAATGCCTGTTCACCAACATGGGTGATCTTCCACAGTAAACCCTTCCACTCTGTTTCCTAAAGGAATGCCTGTTCAGAACCATGGGTGATCTTCCACAGCAAACCCTTCCACTCTGTTTCCCAAAGGAATGCCTGTTCACCACCATGGGTGATCTTCCACAATAAACCCTTCCACTCTGTTTCCTAAAGGAATGCATGTTCACCACCATGGGTGATCTTCCACAATAAACCCTTCCACTCTGTTTCCTAAAGGAATGCCTGTTCAGAACCATGGGTGATCTGCCACAGCAAACCCTTCTACTCTGTTTCCTAAAGGAATGCCTATTCACCACCAAGGGTGATCTTCCACAGTAAACCCTTCCACTCTGCTTCCTAAAGGAATGCCTGTTAACCACCATGGGTGATCTTCCACAGCAAACCCTTCCACTCTGTTTTCCAAAGGAATGCCTGTTCACCACCATGGGTAATCTTCCACAGTAAACCCTTCCACTCTGTTTCTCAAAGGAACACCTGTTCAGAACCATGGGTGATCTTCCACAGCAAACCCTTCCACTCTGTTTCCTAAAGGAATGCCTATTCACCACGAAGGGTGATCTTCCACAGCAAACCCTTCCACTCTGTTTCCTAAAGGAATGCCTATTCACCACCAAGGGTGATTTTCCACAGTAAACCCTTCCACTCTGTTTCCCAAAGGAATGCCTGTTCACCACCATGGGTGATCTTCCACAATAAACCCTCCCACTCTGTTTCCTAAAGGAATGCCTGTTCACCACCATGGGTGATCTTCCACAATAAACCCTTCCACTCTGTTTCCTAAAGGAATGCCTATTCACCACCAAGGGTGATCTTCCACAGTAAACCCTTCCACTCTGTTTCCTAAATGAATGCCTGTTCACCACCATGGGTGATCTTCCACAGCAAACCCTCCCACTCTGTTTCCCAAAGGAAAGCCTGTTCACCACCATGGGTAATCTTCCACAGTAAACCCTTCCACTCTGTTTCCCAAAGGAATACCTGTTCAGAACCATGGGTGATCTTCCACAGCAAACCCTTCCACTCTGTTTCCTAAAGGAATGCCTATTCACCACGAAGGGTGATCTTCCACAGTAAACCCTTCCACCTTGTTACCTAAAGGAATGCCTGTTCACCACCATGGGTGATCTTCCACTACAAACCCTACAACTCTGTTTCCCAAAGGAATGCCTGTTCACCACCATGGGTAATCTTCCACAGTAAACCCTTCCACTCTGTTTCCCAAAGGAATACCTGTTCAGAACCATGGGTGATCTTCCACAGCAAACCCTTCCACTCTGTTTCCTAAAGGAATGCCTATTCACCACGAAGGGTGATCTTCCACAGTAAACCCTTCCACCTTGTTACCTAAAGGAATGCCTGTTCACCACCATGGGTGATCTTCCACTACAAACCCTTCCACTCTGTTTCCCAAAGGAATGCCTGTTCACCACCATGGGTGATCTTCCACAATAAACCCTTCCACTCTGTTTCCTAAAGGAATGCCTATTCACCACCAAGGGTGATCTTCCACAGTAAACCCTTCCACTCTGTTTCCTAAAGGAATGCCTGCTCACCACCATGGGTGATCTTCCACAGCAAACCCTTCCACTCTGTTTCCCAAAGGAATCCTGTTCACCACCATGGGTAATCTTCCACAGTAAACCCTTCCACTCTGTTTCCCAAAGGAATACCTGTTCAGAACCATGGGTGATCTTCCACAGCAAACCCTTCCACTCTGTTTCCTAAAGGAATGCCTAATCACCACCAAGGGTGATTTTCCACAGTAAACCCTTCCACTCTGTTTCCCAAAGGAATGCCTGTCACCACCATGGGTGATCTTCCACAATAAACCCTTCCACTCTGTTTCCTAAAGGAATGCCTGTTTACCACCATGGGTGATATTCCACAATAAACCCTTCCACTCTGTTTCCTAAAGGAATGCCTGTTCAGAACCATGGGTGATCTTCCACAATAAACCCTTCCACTCTGTTTCCCAAAGGAATGCCTGTTCAGAACCATGGGTGATCTTCCACAGTAAACCCTTCCACTCTGTTTCCTAAAGGAATGCCTGTTCAGAACCATAGGTGATCTTCCACAGCAAACCCTTCCACTCTGTTTCCCAAAGGAATGCCTGTTCACCACCATGGGTGATCTTCCACAATAAACCCTTCCACTCTGTTTCCTAAAGGAATGCCTGTTCACCACCATGGGTGATCTTCCACAATAAACCCTTCCACTCTGTTTCCCAAAGGAATGCCTGTTCACCACCATGGGTGATCTTCCACAGTAAACCCTTCCACTCTGTTTCCTAAAGGAATGCCTGTTCAGAACCATGGGTGATCTTCCACAGCAAACCCTTCCACTCTGTTTCCCAAAGGAATGCCTGTTCACCACCATGGGTGATCTTCCACAATAAACCCTTCCACTCTGTTTCCTAAAGGAATGCCTGTTCAGAACCATGGGTGATCTTCCACAGCAAACCCTTCTACTCTGTTTCCTAAAGGAATGCCTATTCACCACCAAGGGTGATCTTCCACAGTAAACCCTTCCACTCTGCTTCCTAAAGGAATGCCTGTTAACCACCATGGGTGATCTTCCACAGCAAACCCTTCCACTCTGTTTTCCAAAGGAATGCCTGTTCACCACCATGGGTAATCTTCCACAGTAAACCCTTCCACTCTGTTTCTCAAAGGAACACCTGTTCAGAACCATGGGTGATCTTCTACAGCAAACCCTTCCACTCTGTTTCCTAAAGGAATGCTTATTCACCACGAAGGGTGATCTTCCACAGCAAACCCTTCCACTCTGTTTCCTAAAGGAATGCCTATTCACCACCAAGGGTGATTTTCCACAGTAAACCCTTCCACTCTGTTTCCCAAAGGAATGCCTGTTCACCACCATGGGTGATCTTCCACAATAAACCCTCCCACTGTGTTTCCTAAAGGAATGCCTGTTCACCACCATGGGTGATCTTCCACAATAAACCCTTCCACTCTGTTTCCTAAAGGAATGCCTATTCACCACCAAGGGTGATCTTCCACAGTAAACCCTTCCACTCTGTTTCCTAAAGGGATGCCTGTTCACCACCATGGGTGATCTTCCACAGCAAACCCTCCCACTCTGTTTCCCAAAGGAATGCCTGTTCACCACCATGGGTAATCTTCCACAGTAAACCCTTCCACTCTGTTTCCCAAAGGAATACCTGTTCAGAACCATGGGTGATCTTCCACAGCAAACCCTTCCACTCTGTTTCCTAAAGGAATGCCTATTCACCACGAAGGGTGATCTTCCACAGTAAACCCTTCCACCTTGTTACCTAAAGGAATGCCTGTTCACCACCATGGGTGATCTTCCACTACAAACCCTACAACTCTGTTTCCCAAAGGAATGCCTGTTCACCACCATGGGTAATCTTCCACAGTAAACCCTTCCACTCTGTTTCCCAAAGGAATACCTGTTCAGAACCATGGGTGATCTTCCACAGCAAACCCTTCCACTCTGTTTCCTAAAGGAATGCCTATTCACCACGAAGGGTGATCTTCCACAGTAAACCCTTCCACCTTGTTACCTAAAGGAATGCCTGTTCACCACCATGGGTGATCTTCCACTACAAACCCTTCCACTCTGTTTCCCAAAGGAATGCCTGTTCACCACCATGGGTGATCTTCCACAATAAACCCTTCCACTCTGTTTCCTAAAGGAATGCCTATTCACCACCAAGGGTGATCTTCCACAGTAAACCCTTCCACTCTGTTTCCTAAAGGAATGCCTGCTCACCACCATGGGTGATCTTCCACAGCAAACCCTTCCACTCTGTTTCCCAAAGGAATCCTGTTCACCACCATGGGTAATCTTCCACAGTAAACCCTTCCACTCTGTTTCCCATAGGAATACCTGTTCAGAACCATGGGTGATCATCCACAGCAAACCCTTCCACTCTGTTTCCTAAAGGAATGCCTAATCACCACCAAGGGTGATTTTCCACAGTAAACCCTTCCACTCTGTTTCCCAAAGGAATGCCTGTCACCACCATGGGTGATCTTCCACAATAAACCCTTCCACTCTGTTTCCTAAAGGAATGCCTGTTTACCACCATGGGTGATCTTCCACAATAAACCCTTCCACTCTGTTTCCTAAAGGAATGCCTGTTCAGAACCATGGGTGATCTTCCACAATAAACCCTTCCACTCTGTTTCCCAAAGGAATGCCTGTTCAGAACCATGGGTGATCTTCCACAGTAAACCCTTCCACTCTGTTTCCTAAAGGAATGCCTGTTCAGAACCATAGGTGATCTTCCACAGCAAACCCTTCCACTCTGTTTCCCAAAGGAATGCCTGTTCACCACCATGGGTGATCTTCCACAATAAACCCTTCCAATCTGTTTCCTAAAGGAATGCCTGTTCACCACCATGGGTGATCTTCCACAATAAACCCTTCCACTCTGTTTCCCAAAGGAATGCCTGTTCACCACCATGGGTGATCTTCCACAGTAAACCCTTCCACTCTGTTTCCTAAAGGAATGCCTGTTCAGAACCATGGGTGATCTTCCACAGCAAACCCTTCCACTCTGTTTCCCAAAGGAATGCCTGTTCACCACCATGGGTGATCTTCCACAATAAACCCTTCCACTCTGTTTCCTAAAGGAATGCCTATTCACCACCAAGGGTGATTTTCCGCAGTAAACCCTTCCACTCTGTTTCCCAAAGGAATGCCTGTTCACCACCATGGGTGATCTTCCACAATAAACCCTTCCACTCTGTTTCCTAAAGGAATGCCTAAATTGGAGAGATACGCCTATTCCTACTATCGGAAGAGACGGTAACAATACCTGCAATATCCTACTGTAAAGTTTGTAAATCAAATCATAAATCCGACCTTCTCACCAAAACAGTAAACCCCAAGTAAGCGAATATATTGCAGTATCGATCTCTTTTAACCGGTGAGGCAGAAAACAGTCTACGAGCAGACAAACTTCGATAAAACAAAATCCCGCGCAGCGAATCCTAAAATCAGGCTGACTCACTGACGGACTAAGGGGCTCGTATACTTTGCCGCGGTGTGATTTATATGGTTGGGCAAAGGGACGCTAGCTAGGTATAGAGCAGATTTGGAGATGGCTAACTAGCGAGCAAAGTGCAGTAAGGACGAAAGTTAATTTTATATATTTTGAGGTGTAAATAATTTCTAACGCGCGTGTGTTAATTCTGAACGGTCAAAGCAGTTTTGCTCCTTCACATATATAATTACTGGGTACGGTGTGCATTTTACGAATATTCTAATTTTATAACTTGTAGGTCCAATACTCACGAATGATAAGGTTCCTTCCCCTCTTGCGTATTTCCAGGACTCAAATTCAGGCATAAGGTTAATACTACGCCCAGAATTCGGCAATTTTAGGTACCAGGTCCCTGATACTAAGAAGAGATGTGTTAGTTTACTACTGTAGGCGTACGGGTACTAATAGCTATCCTGGCTCCTATCTAGAATTTTAGTCACCCAGGTAGTCCAGGTAACTTCCTATCAGGGCGTTGGAGGGGACACGGTAGATGTTAGTATATCCCTGATAGCCTCAATTTATTTGCGCCTAGCGTAAACTGCCCTACCGCCTGAACGGTACAATCCCAATTCAGGTGAAAACACAGCAACCCCCTAGCCTACAAGTTCTGATGTAATAGACACGGTCGTACTGCAAATAGTCGCACACACCTGTACTTAGCAAGAGTTAAGCGTACAGTTTGCTGCACCCTAACCAATGTGTATGCCTTGTACCGGTGCCTACGTCCTATCTGCGTACTAGTATCTGCGCTCTCTCCCTCCCGTAGGAATATGAAGGTCTACTGCGGTTTTTTCCTGAATCAAAACAGTACAGTCCCTATGATGTAATTTTAGGCTTGCAGCGTGTCACTACTTCTACCTCTTGATCTTTTGGTCTTATACTTAGGTAGCAAGGATCGAACGCTGTCTAACCTTTCAGGCGATGGGCGAATAACACTAGATGGTATTGCGGGTTGTCTCTCGTCTACATTCCCGTGATGTTCCCGTTCATTGCTGCGGCCCGATCTCTAGCTGGCCATCCTGTCCCTGAGTTTGTTCACCGTAGTGAAACCATATTAAAACAGATAGAAAGGCTGAGAGATGTGACTAGTATTTCTGACTTTATTACAAAACATATAATAACTATTATACAATAAACAATGTAATCTGAAATAAGACAGAAAGTGAATGATGGAAATTGAAGTGAGTGTGATGACTAATGAACAAATCGCACCTTTATATACTAAATTTGTGCCGCAATCAATCGAGAAAATTCTCGATTGTTCTATGGATTCTAACAAGGTTTTAAAGATAGCTATTGGTCCAGCTAATATATAACTTGCACGACATTGGTTACAATCAAATAACTACAGCCTTATTGGTACAGACAAATGCAATTAATTTGTAGCGGTTAATTTAAATGAGTTGAAATTCTGCACAAAAAATAATTCGCACTTACTAGGATTCGAACTCGATACCTACTACACATATAATTTCCAACGCTCTACCAACTGAGCTACTGAACCACTTGACCGATAGATGCATAATAGATAGAACCAATACTAATGAGAACTCAAAGCAATCTTTACAAAGTTAATTCGAATAAAATAAAATTTTGAAAATCCACGGCATTTTAGGGAATATAATTCTATACCGCTCCATGAAAACAGGATATTATCGTGCATAAAATATACGGTTTTCACCAATAATCAATCAAACTATAGAATACTTAGGGCGTACTTACATATTTACAATTAAGTTTCAAACAATACTTCCTTTCTACGTAATGATTCGATACAAAAATAATTACAAATTCAAACTTTACGTATTTAAGGCTTTACTAAGTAAGTACAATATAAATCTAAATTAAATTCACCAATATAAATCTATTGCATCTCAGATATTGCATAAATTCAAACAATTACAAATACAAATAAATGAAAACAATAAGAAAGGCTCGCAAGTCTTCCATCTACTATTGTATCTCAAATACTGCATAAATTCAAGTAATTACAAATACTTTCGTACCTAAATGTAGATTGCATAAGTTTGGAATAATTACAAATATGAGTCTTTCTGAGCACAAAATTTTCTGTCTATAAAACTTTCTCTTTAGGTACAAATACTACTTATAAAATATAAATTGCATAATATTCGGAACAATACAAATTGCATAAGTTTGGAATAATATAAATTGTATAAGTTCGGAATAATTACAAATATAAAATATAAATTCTTACAAATATAAACTCTCTTTGGGTAGTCTTACTAAATATAGATATAAACTGCATAAGTTTAGAATAATATAAACCTTTGCATCTCAAATATGAAACATAAATCTTTCAAATATAAGTTCCTTCTAAAAAATTTTCTAAATATAAAACATATAATTCAAATAAATCACAAATCATAAGAAAGGCTCACGAGTCTTCCGTCCACCCTTGCCCTCCCTTTTATCGCTTAGTTGATCGAGCCCTGCCGCGTCCTCGAAAACTGCGCACAGGTGACTTTGCTCGCGATATGGGACTAATGGGGCGAGTCACTGGTTTACTTGGGACGTTGAGAGACGGTGCAACTATTTCCTCGCAAATTCGTCTGTTTGGCATCCCAAAACCTCGACCAATTCCTCGTGACCGATCAGTTGTCGCTACAGTTGGTAGAACGTCTGGGAACGCGTGAGAAGCGGACGACGCAGACCCAAGAGTAGCTTGCGCCCCCTGTTGATCAGCTGGTGTATGTCCCGATCCTCCTACCGGTTCTCTTGGAAGTGATACCGTATCCCGAGTAACTCGAATAGTCGGCTCAACTCCCTTGCGTTCTTCCACATTAATAATTTTCTTCAATTGTTGGCCCACCTTCTGGACCCGTATGATCCTACCCTGCCCGTCCTCCCGAGGGTGACGTGCAGACGGCGCAACCGGAGTGGCTGATATATTCGTCGCCTCTAGGACCTCTTCTTCCTCGAATACGCTCGCTCGTATACGTTTATGGTAAAACGCAGCTCGGTACGCCCATGCGACGGTTAACCAAGCTCCTTTATTCCGCTTTTCGGTTCGGAAACGATCAAATTCACCATACGTGATACGATTTACGACTTTCTGAAAATTCCACGTGTTTTTGTTATCCGGGTGAATCTGTAACAGATACTCGCGCACCACTCGGAATCCGCTGTCGTGGGGCAAAATATCGACAACCTCGATAAGTTCGTCATATTGGGGCATAGCGGAGATATATCCTTCCGACATCATCGTCTGGGGATTTACCGCCCAAAATCCGAGATGCGCTCTCATCGGAAACCGTCTTCTTTGTGCTGATACATGTTCATCGGCTAAATCTTCCCACTCATCAAATAACTTCCTCACGAGTTTTACAGATTCGTGTTCATAAGGTATATCTCTCAGTTGGCATTCAGATGCTCGATGTCCCTTTATATTGCAGTAAGTACATTGAGCCATAAATCTCCAGCAAGTATAAAAGGTATGAGACCCTTGATCCCCACACCATCCACAGATTAGCTGAGTCGTAGTAATGTGCTTTCCACTGCACTTTGCCATATGATGTCCAGCGACGCCACATTTACTACACATCGTATTAGCAGGGTACCACACTCGTTCGTATATAAGATCTCCAATCGGTCGAGCGCTTCCTCCCACACTATAATCGTAATCATCTGGGTCTATGGGTTGGTAGGTTTCTGAAGGTTGTATGCAAACTATAGCATCTGTTGCTTCAAGTTGTCGAATCTCCGTCTGAGATTTCTTCGGGAGGTTCCTTTCTATCTCAAGAAGTTCCTCTAAAGGATCGTCGGCGATCGTAGTAGTTACGTTGAAATCATCACCGAGGTGACCGATAGGCGCGCGCGTCTGCCGTGATTCATCCGTAATTTCCACAATACGTTCTCCTTCATAGGGTAACAATGTAAACATAGATGGTCTTTCGATAAGAGATCCCGCACAGCGAAGATACACGTCTCGAAATATGCTAAATCCTGCTCGAGTAAAGGCATTACACTGAGCGTCGGAGTTGTAGAAGGGTTCAAGGAATCGTCTAAACACGTCGGTACGAATTCTCCCTTCCATGTAGAACGTATGATCTTCTCCGAGACAAAGTGGATGTCTTTTGAGAGTCCGAGACACAATGTCGGCGATTAGGCAAACATTCACTGACGACTCTATCGCTAAATAATATTGTAAGACCGCTCTTGGAGGTGACGTAATAGCCCAATACACGCATCCTCTCCATTTAAGCTGTGATTCAAACTCACTCATATCTGGAGTATCACCTTCTCCATAAGTTTCAATATACTTGTTTCTTTTACCTTCCTTATAATCCCAATTGAATAATAGGTAGGAAATGTATCCAGTTCCAGTCTTCTGAGTATTATACTCACGAAAATATCCCTGTTCTATAGACCACAGAATAAGAGGTCGAGTGTCGACGTATGGTGTCGGTAGTCGGTCATCGCTGTCCGTCATGCCGGCGAAGTCGCTAATTAAATCCTCCCTTACTCCTGATCCAACCTTTACAACAGTTTTATCTAAAATCATGTTTCTTACCATCTTCGGTAGCATTCTAGCGTCAATATTACAAGCTTGGTCCATCTTCTTTACTATATCGGTGATAAGATGGTGTCGCTTTGTATTCGCTGGAGGTATCGGCATTCGTTTGTCGCTCCTCTGTCTACTGAAAACGTGCAGAACTCCGTCCGCCGCTCTAATCTGTATAGTCTTAGAAGTCAAACTCTGCTGATGACTGCCGCCCTCGTTATCGTAAAACATATAACCGTTTTCCTGAAACGATCTAAACGTCCTAGTCCATTCATCCAACAATTCTTCCGAAGGTTGCCAAATCTTCTCTATATCCTTATCCTCATCGAAACGAATAACCTTACCTCGCCAATCTGCGGCAATACCTGTATCCGACTCGAAGGTTCCGATTCCAATCCATAAACGAATCGTCTTGGTTAGATATCCTTTCAGATTACTCGGAGCTATGTCGGCACCAGCTCTATCCAGTTCCTTAAAATCTTGGATATGAGGTGGAACGTTGTTCACGACCTTTTGAGTAATATGTCTACGCAAATCATATATCTTACTCATATCGCTGAAAACAACTGCAGGAAGAAACTCCAAGTTTGAAATGATTTCTGGATGATCCACGATGGGTATTTCGTACGTTGATGAATTATTTCACTATAAGGTAGCATTTGTAGTTTAACTTTAGCGTAAAAACTTTTGAAAATCCGACGTATTTGATTAAATTACAGTAATGTAATATGCCGATTTATATTTGTACACATAAAACCCTTAGGTACTCTCGTGGCGTAGTGGTCAGATGGTTAAGGCGTTGGTTACATTACGTAGGTTACGAGTTCGAATCCCAGTCGGGAAATTTGTATTTTGGGGCCATTTATTTTCGTTTAGGTGCTAATTGGTAGGCCAATGAGAAGCGTACAACGTAGCGGATAATGAGCCAGGCCAATCATAGGGCATAAATTACCTTATTGCTCAAATGTGAGGCAGTGGAAAATTCTGTTAGGATTCCATGTCCCTGATTAGTGTAAGGGCCGGACTGCGTTGAACGATGAGCTGGGCCAATCATAGGGCACGACGTACTTCATTGCTCGATTGTGAAGCTGTGGAAATTTCTGTTTAGTTTCCATGTGCAATTTCTAGTATAAAAGGCCGGTTTGCCTTCGGTTATCAC